>PVJD01003782.1:108837-154104 GCA_004026545.1 Mormoops blainvillei
ACATCTGTAATAATGCCAACAATAAAATAATAATAATAATAATCAGAAGGAACAGCAGAGGGGGGGTACAGATCAGTGGTGCTCAGGGGACAGCTGCCAAACCAGCATCAGCATCCCCAGCAAACATGAAAATGCAACTTCTCAAGTCCCACCTGGGACCTACTGAAACAGAAACTCCGGGAGAGGGCCCATCAATGTGTTTAACAAGCACCCCCCAGGCAATTCTGATGCGCACTCCGGTTTGAGAACCACGGGATTTAGATGAAACAAGCTTCACCAGGAGTTGATTGTTGAGGCTGAGTAAGAAGCTCCTAGGGTGAGGGGGTTCATAGATATGTTTGAAATTTCCTCTAATAGTTAAAAGAATAGTGAAGCCCACTGGAAGAGGGGAGTGCAGGTATGACGGGGGACGGGTGATAGCTGGACGGCCCCTGGATCTAGAGGTGGACAAATGGACTCTCTTGAATGTCATCCACAAGCGCTGTATTGGTGCCCATGTCTTTATTGTCTTTGGGATTAAAAGTCTAGCCTAATGTTGCATTAGCAGCCGACTTTAACAGGGAATTCTAACCCCTCCAGGCCAACCCCAATTCCTCAAGTTTCTCTGAACAACTTCACCCCTTCCTTTGAGGCCCTAGTAAAGGCTCAATCCTGGAACCTCAGATCTCTCGGAGAAGCTATTATTTTAATTTTCAACTTCCAACTAAACCTGGGAGACTTTAAAAATAGGCACTCACTAGACCTGCCTTATCGGCTACAGACGTGATGCAATTAATTAACTGTATGCAGCCTCTCGCCACACAAGCTGCTTAAGTTCTAGCCATTGTAGCTCTGGTTTACTTAGCAGATAGGGCCTAAGGGCCTGTAACTCCACTCTGGAGGGGCTGTCCTGGGCAGATGAATTCATTAGTTGGTGTTTGCAGAGAGGCAGGGATCCAAAGAAAGCATTAGGTAAGTTTTTATTTTTATTTATTTATTTATTTTGTGTAAAAGGTACTGAAAAAAGGATCCTTTGTCTTGGCCTGAACTCACATCCAAGTTACGTCTCCTTGAGTCCTGTGGTCGTCGGTTTGCCTCCCTCCATGTTCTCCACCCTCCTTTTCTCCAACCCATTTTTTCCTCTCCCTCTCATTTCCGCTCTTTCTCCAGCTGGGAAACTCTTTGGATTTTGTCCCAGAGGATGGAAAAGGTCTGCCTGCCCATCACACAGGACTCTTAAGGATCTGTAGTTTTTTTAGTTTAAATGCCAAACACTTCGAAGTCCTCTGCCTTCTTAGTGTCCTCCCACTCTCTCCAGGCAGCCGTCCTTTCCTTTTTCCGTCCCCTCCCTTCTCTCTTAAAAACAGTCCTATTGAGACCTTGTCCAGAAATAGCAAGGGCATCCTTTCTAGAAACTGTACTTCAAAACTCTGGAGGAAGGAGAAGAAAAGGAGTGGTCATTTTCTTCCAGAGAAGGAAGGGCAAGCAGAGTAGAGAAAAGAGCATTTTCAGGGGGCGGGTGGTGATTTTGGAACTCTGCCTCATGTTTTTCAAGGGTTGATCCTAGAACAGGATTTCTTAAGTGCAGCTCTATATGGAGCTGGAGGTAAAATGTAGATTTTGGAGCCACACTCCAACCCAACCGAGTCACAGTTTCTAGGGAACGCACTGGGAATCTGTACTTGAAACAAGTCCCTCAGATCGTGTGGGTGCCCACTGAAGTCTGAGAACCACGGATGAGTGAGGCCCAGGGTCCTATTTACTATGTGCTTCCTAAATGCCAGGTACTGCACAAGGAAGAGAAATAGCTTCGGCTTGGGTTTTTGAAAGGCCTAACTTCCAGGTACCCTTTCAAGGAAATGACTTTGATATCAATGGTATTTACTGGGTATTTGGTGTATGCCAGATGTTTTATGATCCTCACAACCTCGCCACGCCCAGCCAAAGCTGTATCCCTGTTATTCCCATTTTATAGATGAGGAAACTGAGGCTTGGAGAGGTTAAACTGTTTGCCTACCTCATACTCATATGATGTGGTCTCATGGTATTTGTACTTCTATATTTCTGGCTCAAGACTGAGCTGTTACTTCCGAGTCTGTCCAAGTAGGACTGTGGTGGCCGTATTTTCTACACCAAAAACTAAAACTCATGATCTCACAAGTATGGTTTTATTTTGACAGCAAGAGGTCATAATATTGGGCACCCTGAATGGTCTCCTTATACCCCAGGCCCGTGTTAACCTGTTTGTCACTTTTAGGATGTTTTCAAATTCATATTTGGTAGCCCTAGGTCTCGTTTGCCAAGTCCACAGGGGCAGGAGACCCCAGGCCTCCTTCCCTGGTATTGGGGATTTATGGATCTATTTTTAAGTTATTTAACAATAAAGATAAATTAGAAGTTCCTGTTTACCCCTCATTCTCCTTCTCAGAAGCAATTTTTGTGACCAGTTTGGGGTGTTTTCTTGGAGACCTTTCTCTATGCTTTTATATATACAATGTGTTTTTTTCTTTAACTTAAATGAAAAACTAGTGTACTAATCAACCTTTTCACATAATGATTTGTCTTAGACCTCGTTCTGTGTCTATCTTGTTTTGTTTTGTTTTTTTCTTGCCTTTTTAAATAATAAAAAATGCACTGAAAAACTTCAGTGATGAGAGGGGAAGGAAGACTATTCCTTAATCATAATTAAAAGTGAAAAAAGAACAAAAGTTTGATAGTTATTTTGGAGCACAAGTTTGGAAATATTTTTTTATTGTTGTAAAATAACCATACCATAAAATTGACCATTTTACTCACTTTTAAGTGTATAGTTCGATGACGTTAAATACATTAAAATTGCTGGACAACCCATTTTCCCCAACTGAAGTCTGCACACATGAAACACCGATTCCCTATTCCTCCCTCCCTTTCACCTCTGGCAACCACCATTCTTTCCGTCTCTATGAATTTCACTACTCTAGACAGATACTTCATATACATGGAATTATACAGTATTTGTCCTCTTGTGTCTGGCTTATTGCACTTAGCATAATGTCTTCAGGGTTCATCCATGTTATACCATGTATCAGAATTTCTTTCCTTTTTGAGGTTGAATCGTAGTTCATGATATGTACATGTCGCATCTTGTATATCCATTCATCTGTTGGATACCTGGGTTGTTCCCACCTTCTGGTTATTGTGACTGATGCTGCTATGAATATGGTTGTACAAACCCTGCTTTCAATTCTTTCGGGTATATAAGCAGAAGTAGAATTGCTGGATCGTATGGTAATTCTAGGTTGACTCATTCTTTTTGACTGCCGCATAATATTCCATTTGTGTCTTGCATGAGTTTATTGGCAAATTTAAGTTCTCTTTTCTGTGAATTGCCCGTCTTCTGGGATGATTTTAAATGGGATTGTAGACAATCTTAATATACTCTGGATATTCTTTCTTTTATCTGTTAATATACGTGGCAAATGAGGCACATTTAAAAATAAGTTTCCACATCATTCTGGACTCAAGTGCTTGTCATGATCTGTTTGATTATCTAAGGGATATTTATTCATGAGAATTTTTAGCATGAAAAGAGAGCACACAGTCAGGCAGCTGTCTGTGAGCGGTACAGGAACCCCTCATAGGAGGGGCTTCATGAACATTTACTGAATGGCTGATCTACTTTTGGACACCATGTGTTTCATTAGTGTTTTCCTTTTTAGGATTTATGGGGATGGGTCAAATCCAGAAACTAATCAAATTCTTCATGTTACCTCTTAGCCCAATTTTCCCTAAGTTTAACCTGTTCTACCAGTCTCAGAAAAAAAAATTAAGCCAAATGGCTATGAAAATAGTAGATAGTCAAGTTTCTGCTATTTGAAAAGCACTGTAGTGAACGTGTACTGCAATGCACTTTGTCAAAATGAGAATAGTTAATGATCAAATAACCCATCGGTTAGAAAAGAGTGGAAAAGGGACAGTGATTCTTTTTTCTTTTTAAGATTTCATTTATTTATTTTTAGAGAGAGGAGAAGGGAGGGAAAAGGAGATGGAGAGAAACATCAATGTGTGGTTGCTTCTCGTACACCCCCAACTGGGGACTGGCCATCAACCCAGGCATGTGCCCTGACTGGGGAATCGAACCAGCGACCCTCAGGTTCACAGGCCGGCACACAATCCACTGAGCCACACCAGCCAGGGAAGGAGAGCGATTCTTAACTCAGTCTTTCCACCTCCCCTCCAGAAAGATAACGTCTATGGTAAAAACGTTATCACTTCTTATAGGCTTAATATGTACCAAATAATTTACCGAATGCTGTACATTTATTATTTAATCTTATTTAATCTTCATAATCATCCTGCAAGGGAACTGTTATCCCCATTTGGCACAGGGGAGGGCCCAGGAAGGCTAAGTCACTTGCCGAAGGTCACGCAGCTTGTGGTAAATAGCAGAGCTGGGAATTTGTTTCTGTCCCTTCAGGGGCAGTCACTGAAATCTTCTTGACGATTGTCCTTCCTTTGTCCGTGGACCCCAGCACGGAATCGGGCTTACTAACAGGAATCAAGGCCAGGAGCGTGTGATTTCACCGGTGTCTGTAGTGGGAGGGGAATAGGATGGAAATCTCGGGTTTGCTCGGTGCCCATGTGCAGGTGTGGGAACGCCCGCGAGAGTCACTGTGCGTCCTTGACCTTCAGAGTCCACAGCCTCACGGGCAGAGGCCCTCCTGCTCCCGGGGTTGCTTCGCTGAGGCGCTGCCAGTTCCTGGGGCTGGGGGCGTGAACCTCACAGGCCTCTGTGGTGGCCCCCACTTGTCCTCTCTTGGGAGTGGCTCTGCTCAGCTCCTCCGTGACACTGCCTCCTGCCTGCAGTCCACGGAGATCTGTGTCTTTCCAGCTCTGAACACGCAGGGAGTTGGCAACTCCTAACTGAACACAGGATTCTGTTAGTCCTTGTGGTGTTCTCTAAACTTTGTTCCTTGTCACACCAGACAAACAGTGACGCCTCTGGGGCCAAAGGCCTGGGTTACCTTTTTTTTTTTTTTTTTTTACACAACTCCCCATAAAAACAGCACTGGACCCAAATATTGACTGATAAAGTGTATTTTTAGTGGGCAACCATTTCAGAGCTTCTGTAAACTTAGAGTCAGCTGGGAATAATTAGTATGAACAGCTGTTCTCAGAGAGAAGAAGGAAGATTAGGAAGGACCCCTCAACTTGAATTTTATAATTCTGGAAGGAATGCTGTGTACCTGTTTTTAAAGGCAATCAGAACTTGAAGGGAAAACCCCCAAAGTTTCAATTATCATTTCCCTCATTCTTATCTTAACTCTCCAGCCTTAGACGTAGCTAATTTTCTAGAATTTCTTGCTCCAGGGCCTGTGAAAACAGGGAGTCCCCCTGGGACCTGGAGGCAGTGGGGTGTGAGTGGTGGCTGGGAAGCTGAGGGGAAGGGCCCACATTTTACCTGGGGGCCTAAAAATTCATCTATCCTTTTGATGATAATAATTTAAAATAACATTTGAAATTATAATTCAAGTCCTTTTCTGCAAGTTTGCGGATTATTTTAAATACAGAGGGGCCGAGAGGCTCATTCTTCTGTGATTTGCATGTGCTGTCCTGATTCTCAGCCCTCTATGTGTGTTGTGATTTCAACTCACCCAGCTGCCCTCGTCTTTGAAACTGTCCCCAGGTGATCTACTGTTACCTGTATCAGTTACAGAAGTCCTCACGGAAAGGAACAATGCGCCTTGAAAATGGGATCCTTACCCTCTCTCTCGGCTTCACTCGCCACCTTCAACAGCCCAGCGCCCGGCTGGCTCTCCACGGGTGTCCTGCCCAGAACCAGGGTCCCGTGGCCTGACAGCCTCTGTGGAGAGCCACAGTTAACGTTAGCAGGGATTCTGTGACCGCATTGGAGGAAAGGAATGCAGGCTGGTCTCATTGCCCTTGGTAACCATAACAGAAACACTTGACTCCAACAGGTATTTCCCTCCCAGGTGCAGAAGGCTTTTCCCCTCTCATTTCGCAGGCAAGACCAAGTGTGTCTATACCGGGGAGCCCCAAACCGTGGCTGTCAGCAGAATGTGTAAAGAGAGGCTGCTGGTTTCAATCAAGGAAGACAGAAGAGAATGTTTCCTCTCTCACTGAAAACCTGTCTCCCGGAGGTGCTTGAAGGCCTGTGACTGGCACAGGAGTCCTGCTGGAGCAACCAGCTTATGGGCAGAGCTGCCCCCTGGCCCGTGGCAGGGACCCGTGACATCGGGAAGGCTGTACCATCCGAGGTGGGAGCCTCTGGCGACGTGTGGCTATGTAAATTTAAATCAATTACAATGAAATAAACAGCCAGTTTCTCAGTTGCATTATCTGTGTTTCTAGTGCTCGATAGCACATGTGGCTGGTGGCTTCTGTACTGGACAGTGCAGCTATATGGGACACTTCTGCCACCACAGAAAGTCCTATTGGACAGCATTACTTTAAGGCTGACCACCTAGCAGAGGCCACTTGGCTGGTCCCAGACAGCAGCAACCTGCACCATGGCCCTGAGGGACTGAAGGCGAGGCTAGAGTGAAGAGATGCAGAGTTGCAATAAATCTGCACACACCACATGGGTACGGTTATTGGAGTGAAAACAACAAAAATTTTAATAAGCAGTTATTTCTTAAATACAGCACTTGATTCTGTGTCACTCAGACAAGCATTAGAAACCCTGGTTCTTGTCTAACCACTATGCTGTACACCTGAAATGAATACGAAATGATATTGAATGTAAACTGTAATTGAAACCCCGGTATTGTGCAAGACACAGCTTCTGCTATGCTGGGGTTCATAATCTATAAGTCAAGGCAGGGAATAAATACTAATAAACTACGACCAGCTGAAAAGGGGACATTTGCAAAGTGTTGATGAATTATTTGGACAGGGGAAACAGAAAGATTCTCAGAGAAGGGTAAGCAAAGCTTTGATGGGTGATGAGAAGCTCAGCAAATAGGGAGAACGTTCAAAATAGAAGGAACTACAAAAACACTCTGGAGAACTGTGAGAAGTCTGGTGCTAGAGGAATGTGAAGTGGCAGGAGGGACGCGGGGACCTGCGCAATGCACAGGTCGCATGCCCACGAGGCTGCCCTGGTGGCAGGAGAGGAAGTTAAAGAGAAAGGTAGGACCATGTTATCAAGCGCTTTCTGGCCATGCTTTGGAGCTTGGACTGTGTCCTGAAGGTGACAGAGACAGGAGAGATTTCTAAGCTAGGGTGAGGCAAAACCAGGCTTGCATTTGACAAAGAGCATGTTGGGGGCAGCACCGAAGGACGTGGTGGGAGGATTGGGTGAGAAGCAATTGAGCCCTGATTGGTATGGCTCAGTTGGTTGGGCCCCCTCCCACAAAGTGAGAGGTCGCCAGTTCGATTCTTGGTCAGGACACGTGCCTGGGTTGCAGCTTGGTTCCCAGTAGGCGTGCTTTCAAGAGGCAACCCATCGATGTTTCTTTCTTACACTGATGTTTCTCTTCTGTCTCCCTCCCTTCCACTCACTCTAGAAATAAAGAAACAAACAAATAAATAAATTTTTTAAAAAGTCATTGAAATGACCTGGAGAGAGGACAAGGGCAGGAGAAGTGACAGTGGGACAAGAGGACAGGACTCTGAAAGATAGTAGGTGGTGAAGTTGATGACAGGACACTGATTGGATAGTGTGGGGGGGGGTGGGAATTGTGGACGTGAGCTCCAGGACTCACTATCTCAAACCTGAAGTCTTGCTGCCATGGTCCAGGCGGGGCTGTCTCCCGCTGAGCTAGATCTCTTGTGCCTCCTCCTTTGCAGGTTCAGCCCAGAGCAAGAGGCTGTGGGTAGAGGGACCGTGGGAGGTGCTTACGCTGCACCACAGGCCTCTTGCCCAGGACCCGTTCAGGACCTACCTGACCGGGTCCCTCCCGGCAGACCTTTCCCCCGACCCAGACCTGGAACAGAATCAGTCCCCGTCTCTCCTCCAGCCCTAGAAACACTGCCTTCAGAGGAAGTCCGTCACCATTGTTTCACTAGCCTCCCTGATCTGCATTTCCTGACTTGGGTATTTGTGACATTCCATGGGCCATGTTCAGAGGGTTTCACTTTTCATTTCCTGACTTAACCAGGACGTGCCCTTCTTTTGGGGGTGGTGTTGGGCTGAGGGAGCCAGAGTGAGGCGAGGCCTCCGCCACGAGTATGGACCTCACCCAGGGCACAGCAGGGAGGGAATAGAAAAGAAACGGCCACCAGGGAGGGCCCCTCCAGGAGCCCCCCCACCCCCCAACCAGCAGACCACAGGGGAAGAAGCCAGTGTGTACTCAGTGCCAGCGCTGGGCTGCACCAAGGCTCTTCCCTTTTCATAGGCGTCTCTTGTAATCCCCACTGCGATACCTGGGGGCAGCACAGTGACTTCCCGCCCGCTTACACGTGAACACCAGCCCCTCACTGAAGCCTCGTACCACCGTGTGCTGGTAGAATGTGGATTAGAACTCTTCACATTTTTGGGTGCTCCACCCCCACATCCTCTAGTCTTAGGCAAAGTCCTGGAAAAGTCCCCAGTTTCCTTTGCTTATAATTCACAGTGAGACAGTCTTGGGTAAATTCTATCTTGTTTCTAAAATGGGAGCGATTTTATTTAAACCGCACATAGAATGATGGCTCCATTTATTTATTTAAAAAAAAAAAAAAGGACCTGGTCTGACCCAGGGTGAGGGAAAGGGGAGACATATTTAATGTGTTTGAAGGGAAATAAAAAATACTAGAAACTAGGTACAAGCTATGAACTGGCTGCATCAGGCTACACTGTCACAAAAAAACACAAGAATTTCCTTGTTTGGTGGTAGGACTGACTTGGTGAGTCTTGGCACTTTCTAGAAATTGGAGGGTGTGGTGGGGGCCAGGTGGGAGAAGGAGATGAGCCCAAGTTCAGGGCGGATTCTTTACCCAGAGCCCTTTCCTGTATTGAGAGCTCAAACAAGCAGGGAACATATCTGAACCTTTCAGGGAACAGTGGGGAGGGCTCGTCCAAGAGCTACCTGACAGGTGCTCCCAGTGAATACCAGCAAGAAGCTAAGGCTGCTTTTTGAGGTCTGCCATGTGTTTAAACTGGAATATTAATTTTACAGGCAGAAAAAAAGCTCTCCTGGACATAAACGTTTTGCTGACAGAAAAAATCCACAACCCATGGGCTCCGGATGAAAGGGCTGGGCCTCTGGGGGCATCTTCTGGGCTGCAAAAAGGGCCAGGCTGCTCAAAAGGTACTTGAAACAAATACAACAGTGACTCTAAAATGCACCCATATGTCACGTTCGTACAGAAAAATACGCTCTGTAATTAGTTATATGCTTTAGAGAATAAAATCCAATTTACCTGTCAAAGAAAAAGGCTGAATGCCCCCACCCCAGACTGCTGGGGCCGGAGTTGGGGGGGTGGTATGTGGCTGACAAGCCCCCTGCCTCCCCCAGCTCCGACCTTTCTCCTCCTACCTCTTTTATTTGTTAAGACTGGAAAAAAAAAATAGAAAAGTTGGAAAAATCCTCTAAAGACACACAGTGTTCCAAGCACAATCAGACCACTAATTACTGTTAAGCTCGAGCCCCTTTGTGTTCTGAGGGGGACTTCAGTGTGCAGCAAGCACTTGGATCCTTTCATGAGTTCGGGCTAACTCCTGAATAGCAGATTTTTTTCCCCCTCCTCCTTTTCAACATTTGCCGCCTGCCTTTCTTTTCCTTCATCTTCATCTTCACCTTCCCCTTTTCTTCTTTTTCTTTTCTTTTCTGTGCTTTCCACCCCCCCCCCTTCTCTCTCTTTTTCCTTTTTGCTTCTCTGATAGCATTTTTCTCCTGGCGTTGTGTTTTAAGTCTCTAAATGAAACTTGACTGCCCCACGGCCGGCTGGAGAAGCACAAAGGCCTCCCATTCCACTGGCTACAGTAACGCCATTGTGTGTCCTAACAATGCGCTAATTGGCGGTGACAATTGTGGAGTTGGGAGGAAGAGGGGGGCCGCTCTTTTCCAATCAGGGGCTGCTGAAATAAAAGAGGAGGGGAAGGAGGAGGTGGACTGGAGGCCCAGGTTCCCGATGGAGAGAGGGGGCTAGACCCACAGAGGGGGCGCAGCGCTGTGGTTTGTGCCGGGCTTTCTAAATGAATAATAAAAACAAAAGAGAAAAAGAATTATTTTGGAAAAAATGTATAGGCTTTGCTGCAGACAACTTCAGCGTCCTGGTGGTGGGGATGCGTGTGGGTGGGCAGGGAAACTTAAGCGAGACACCTTCCATATCCAACATTCCGTGTTTCTGCAAACCACGGGGCAAGTGGGAGAGGCCGGTGAGAAAAGGAGGATGGTTGGTAGGCGGGCGCTGAGCTTGGTGCATCCCCTTTTCAACCACGTTTTTCAATAGGGGGCAAGGAAGCCAGAGAGGAAGAAGGCATATCCATTTGCTGGCGGTGTGTCAGACCTTTAGAAAGTCCAGGTGCTGCGGACAGTGATGGTGACCTTTCAGATGGCTTTAAAGGGGAACCTGGGCAGGAGGGTGGACAAGAACAACATGGTAGCCAAATTATGCTGCTGGGGCTCTCAGGGCCACTGGAGAATACCTGGGAAACCCCAGAATGTCACCTGGAACCTACAGGGAGCTCAGAGCCACCTGGGTCCAGCCTATACCCTGCCTTACGCAGAATGACCTATCTTCCTAGACCAGCCTCAAGTGAGCCCTCTTCCAGAAGCTTTTCCTGGCCAGAGGAGAGTGCCACACTCTCTTTCATGCCTTCCCTCTGCACCCCGAAAACAACAGGACCTGACATCTTCCTTCCTGTGGGCCAGGCCTGGTGCTAAGGGCCTTGTACGCATTGTGCCACTGACATCTCACATCACCTGATAACTGTCGTTATCCCAACAGAGAATGCAAATGGGGAGACCGAAGCCTGTTCTCTAAGAGGCTAAGTGACTTGCCCAAGGTCACCCATTAAGGTGAATGGGGCCATAATCTAGCAGCTGCCACAGTGTTAGTTAACTCGGCCCTATTGGTTTCCGTGCTCTCCTCTCCCTGTTCTCTTTCTGCATATCTGGAGGGGCTGTGACTTCTTTGTCTCTGCGTCCCCAGCACCTAACAGAGTGCTTAGTGCACAGGAGTTCTCCAAAAACATTTGCTGGCCAAAGGATGAGATCAGGAAGCTGAATTGCTGGCAGTCCTCTTCCATGTTCCCATGGGACACAGACTTCAGCCTGCATCTGAATCCTCTGGGGTGGGGAGAGGGAAGACTTGTTAAAACAGACCCTGAGCCCCTCCCCAGGGTCTTGCTGGGACCCAAAAACGTGCACTGCTAATACTTTCCTGGCAGCTGCTGCTGCTTATCAGGGCCCATGGTTTAGATCTGCTGCTCTAGCATCCTGTGCCCAGTGCAGCAGGGAGTGCCATTCCTTCCGTTATCCCTGTCTGTCTGTGGCCCCAGATCAGAAGTTGCATTACGGAGAAGTTTCGACGGTAATGATAGATTATTAGGCCTCCTGCCTGCATTAAATAACAATCTTAAAGAGTCATTTATATCCGATTAAAAAAAGATGATCAACGATGTGCCCAACTAACCACTCAGCAAACAGTGACATTTTCTCGAAAGTATCTAGACAGGTTTTTATTTGGGAGGACTGTTATGAAGAACCCTTCTCTCTCAGATGTTTGTGCCTTCTAATTTTATTTTATGACTATCTTAGGCTTTAAAGTGAAATACTCATCCAATGAAAGAACTGAATATAGAGCACTGGGATTCGAACATCTTTGGGGAGGGCATCTTGGGCGGTCAGTGAGGAATCGAGGAATCTGTCCAGGAGGATCAGGGTGCTGGCTCAGGGACATGGGCCACCAGGGAACAGATGGGGACGGGACCTTCCACACTCTGCGGCAACTGCCGTCCCTGCAAAGGATAGCTCTCTCCACTCAGTTCTGTAGGAACCGACCTGTTTCTTGGGCATGTTGTGTCAGTTAGTTTAGTACTCAGTACCCTTTGCTAAGTCACTGTCATCGTGTTGGGAGTGTTGCCGGCTGTTGAGGAAGCACCTCTTCTCAGCGAGAGAAAACTTTCCTCCCGGCCTTGGTGCAGCTTTCTGAATGCAGAGTCCGGGGACAGCGCACACAGCCAGGTTTGCGCCTGCATGTTCATGCTGCAGTGTCCGTGGGGTGCTTGGGTGAGGATGAGGTCGCAGTGCACAGGGATGGAAGAAGTGGGAGTGAGAAATGCCATGGGAAAGACATTGTGTCAGAAAGCAGCTCTCAGCTTAAAGAGAGCAGCCACGTGTTGCAAAGTTCCTAGAATTTAAGCAATAAAAAGCCCAGGTCTTTGGAAGAACTGGGTTCAGGGCCGTTTCGAGGGAGCAGGAGCTGATGGGAACCCCTTCAGACACTGAAATCGAACATGCGTGCTCCCATCGAGATTCAAATTCCTGCTGACTGAGCTTGGGCTGTGGGTCCACAAAGAAAGGGGATTTTGATTGACAGCCCACCAAGGCCACCTGGAATGGGCGGCGGGAAATGTCCTCTGAAGGACAAATGGGACACCCGCACATTAGAGACGAGGGAGGAAAGCTGGGGAGGCACCATAGTCCTCTATGGTTTATCAAGACTGGGTGGGGACATTCATATTCTTATATTTATTTTGTGAAGAAACAAAAAAAAATGGTTTTAAGACAAAAAGATAAGTTTAATTTGGAACTGGGTGGCAGCTGAGAACAAGGAATTACTGTTAATTTGGTTTGGTGTGGAATGGCATTATGACTATGTACAAAAAATAAACATGTTTTAGATGAACACTAAAGTATGTGGGCATAAAATGTCATTATGTCTGGGATTTGCTTTGTGATATTTCTTCAAAGTAAAAAACTGAAAAACAAGAGTAGGTGAAACAAACCAGGCAAAATCTAATAATCCTCATTAGAAACTCTCTGTGGTGGGCTGTCTGGGCTGACTGGGTGCTGGGGCACTGGTGTGGGGGCGATTTAGGCAGGGCTGACTGTCGGCACATGTTAACACACATTCACTACCAGCACTGGCACTTGGCAAGGTCTGTCAGCTGGTGCGTGCCGTCTGCTTTCCCCGTTTTGCCTGGTGTGGAATCGAACATGCACAAGTGGGAGTTACTTCCGGACACCGTTGTTGTCAGGAGTCTCCTCTGGGCCCTGGGATGGCAGATGGCTGCTTCCTCAGTTGCCTCACTCCTGGGCGGCAGTGAGGAAGCCCTTTGGGGAGGTTGACCCAGTTTACAATTCAAATTCACTTTCTTGCCTGTGCAATTGGAACTTATTTCCCCTGCAAAAGGCTTGAATCTCAGAGCAAAATACTGCTGGCTGGGCTTGAGCATGCGTGTGGTGGTCTTCACAGAGAAAGTTTCTGGTTTATTTTCATAACACCGTGCACCTTGTGGTACCCTCGGAACCTGACATTATTAAGAGCATGTCATCACAATACAGCATGGAAGCCAAGCAATTTGGATGTCCTTGGGGCCCAAATTAATATGTGCTTTGTGCAGTGTTGTAATTTGGAAGGCAATTTTCCATAACACAGTGAGAGATCTTCCTTTATACGTTTGAGATAATTTAGCTCAATGTTCATTTGAAAAAATTACTGTGCTAATAGCAGCTTTTCAGCTTCAGAACAATGGACCATATTGGGAGAACGTGGGAAGCACTGAAAGTGTTTCACGTATCAGTCTGTCTGGGAGCGTCTGGACAAGAGCTGGAGGAATTTCCCCTAGACCAACAGCTGCCTGAGGCTGCATAGCAGGGTCCAAAATATTGCATGAACTCGTGAACTCTCGCTGATTTGCTTAAAACCAATAGCCCTTAATGGAGGGATATGAAAAAAAGGCGGAGGAGCAGTGAATTTCCCTATTGTCCAGGTAAATAGGAAGTCGTGCACGTAAATCAGAACTTTTTCTGTATGCTCAACTATGGAAACAATGTGTTCTTCCTCCTAGACTTCTCTGCCCAGGCCATGAAGAAATGGATGCGAACAGGGGAGAGTGAACTATATCTTCCTGCTGGGTGTGTTTGCCTCAGGCTTCCTGGGTATTATGTACCAGGGGCCTTTGTTCTCCTGGGGGAGGCAGGCTCTATGCCAATCAGAATCCAATGCAACAGTAAAAATAAATGCAAGACATTTTTTTTTTCTTAATTAGGGATGTAGCTTCTAATGATGCTGCTTTAGAGCAAGTTCCAGGTAAGACCCTGGTAGACCCCAATTCATTTCTAGTGCTTTCCCACCCCTTAGCATTACTAGCTTCCTACAGTGATTTTGAACAAGTTCCTTGCGGCAGCGGGTGTTTCCCGGGGGATAAGCTTTGTGTGCATGGGGGAGCCCACGTCTTTCCTAAGACTTCCAAACCCTTTGGAAAAGTGCTCCATCATTGAGGAATACTGTCACCCTTACAGTACTGACTCCATAAACAGAGCTGAGGGGGAGAACATGCTGAGGGGGAGTGGAAACATGCCTTTCTATGTTTCCACTCACCTGTAACTGGCAATTGAGGTTGAAAGTCATGAGTTGGATAGGTGCCTGCATTTGGAATGGCTCTGGTGCATTTCAAAGGCTTTCTTCTCCCGAACCCAGGCAAAGCTGGACACAGCTCAAGATTTCCTAAATTTCCCAGGCCTTTCTGGGCAAGAAGCACCTAGTGATTTTCCATTTTAAACACCACCGTCCAGAATGATGAGGTTTATGTTCATTGGTTGGGCCTAAACTAGACTCTGATATACATGCATCTGAGGACAATTGCAACATAACCAGGAAGAATTAAAAAAAAAAAATGGAAGAGAGTAGATGATTTTCTTTGTAGGCCAGCTTAGCCGCCTGTGGCCATGACCTGGCCACTTCTGTTTACCAGGCTGTCTGGCAATAGTATGTGCTGGATAAATGGAAGCCGACCACACCCTGGAAGAAAATTAAAAGGATAAAAAGGTAAGGTTTTATGAAAACAGTGCGTTAGCAGCAAGTGCCAAAGTACCGTTCTGTGGGGGGAACGGAAACAACAGCCATTAGCTGGAGGACAACCAGAGCTCTGCAGTTCCTCCACGCCCCCTTACACGCTTCCCTCCGTGGACCACCAGTGTGCCAAGCAAATGTTTATTTCAGGGCAACTTGCTTCATTTAACCTGTTGGTTCTTAACTCTCAGAACACACGGGAATCACCTAGGGAAATACAAGTACTGAGGCCCCATCCAGAGAGATTCGATTCAATTGTCTATGATGGGTTCTGACATTTTGCTTTTTCTCTTGTGTTCCTAATGTGGTAATCACTGATTAAATCCACCATCTTGAGCCATCCTCAAAAGGACAGGTATGGGGGGAGGGGAACAATCAAGAGGTTCAAATCACCATCCCCTGAGAGCAAGGGGAGATGAACAAGATGATCTCTTTTCACTCTTCCGAAGACATCTTTGCTCAGCCTCTCTCTGACAATGCCCAGACTCGTGGAGTTATCCAACCCCTTGTTTACTACAACTGGGGCAAAGCTAACTTGTCCTGTAAACCAGATGAATTCAGGCCCTCTGACTACATCGGGTGTCTAGTTTGGGTCAGTGAAACATTAACTCAGTTCTTTTAATCGTGGATTGTGTCAGGTTTCTTGTGAGGATGAAGTCCAGTTGCTCCTTGGATAGTCTGGGTGTGAGTCCCAGTTGGTTTCCGGAAGGCGGAGGCTGGGCATGAACTTGTTTGGGTAGGTGTGTCTTGGGGAGTGAGGCTCAGGGTTCACCTTTGGTAAATGGTTAACCAGAAGCACCTTTTCATTCTCTTCAATGTCTTTCTTTGAGAAAGTGAGTTTAATTGGTGCTTTTGCAGGGTTCCACGTAGACAGATGTTGCACCCCATGGCCTTTATGGTGGAAGGTTTAGGGCCAGCCCGGGCAAGGTAGCGTGGATATTTCCAATCACTTCTCACCTCCCAGAGGGCTGCTATCTCTCACAGAAACACCTCCTCTTTACTTTTCACTCTTTGCTCCCAAAATAGGGTCTGCAGGAAGAACTAGCGATCTTGCCTAGTGGCCTCCTGCCTGGCACTTGTCCATCTAATTTGGAGAGTGCAGAGGTGAGATGAAACCAGGGCAAGAAAGTTTGGAGGTGATGAGCTTTGGTAGAAGGATAGCTCATGCATGAGCTTTGGCAGGCTTGTCTCAGGACTGAAAAAAATCATCATGCCCTGATTCAGCAAATAAAGCCCATAACACAACATCTGCATTTAAAAAAAAATGTTATGCTCTGTTTTTCATAAGCATAGGAAGGGCTGGTGAGAATATTATAGACTAATGATTTTAGAAAAAACCAAAATCTATCTGCAAGATTAATATTAAAAGATATTGATAGTAGCACTAGTAGCCTCACATTTCATAAAGTTCATATCTTGACTTTGAAGTAACATCCAAGGCTCATCTTGGACTTGCACCAACCCCGCAAAAAGAATAGTTTAATGAAGTTGTTATAAGAGAAAGTACTTTCTGCATTGTTTATTGAGAGCGAGATAACTTTATACATTAGGAACTGGTGCACTTAAGAGGTAACCATAAAAACTAGGGGCCTCGTCAACAATACAACTTCCTCTCATGGCATTACAGTCACTGATATTTTAAAAATTATGTAAACAAAAATATGGATAAGTGATGACAAAACACAAGGCAATAAAATCCAGAAAACAGAAACGACGCATACATGTTAGCACATTAGCTATTACAAATCGCTCAATAGATAGTGACGCAATAGCCCAAACCCCCCATTTCAGTCAGTGCTGTAGTGCATGAGCCCAAGCAGGGAAACGACACCATTCTCACCCAGGAGCAAAAGAACAAGTTGTGCAGAAGTTTTCTGCATCTCTGTGTTCAATAGTCTTCGTTTGCGACCTCAGCATTTTCCCTCTTTTCCCCATTCCTCAAAGACAGATTTTCTTCCCCCTGAAGTTTTCTGCAGCAGGCTCCTGGCTGGTCACACTAAGACCCCACTAAATGACCAAAACCAGAGCCCGGGCCTCCCGCAGCAAAAGCCCCACTTAATAATACATAGCTCAGTGCACTGCCTACGCCACACAAACATCTTATCGCAATGTATCCCACTTGGAAAACAGGTGGCAGAATAAAAAGAAACCTTTTTATAAAGAAAAAAATCCTTTTATGTTTATGTAATATCTTAACCTGAAAAAGGCTAAGTTCATCGACTTTACAGATTCAAGTCTGGATAACTGGTTTAATTTCTCTACCCACTGGCCTTGGTGACATCATGGCATTCCCCTGAGTTTGGTTAATGAGAGCAAGCAAGCAAGCAGACAGAAGGAGGGATTTAAAAATCAGCATAAAACAAACTGAAAACATTATGTAGCCTGTATCTTTTATATTTCCTGGTAAAAGTGTCAATGGTGCTAAGAAGCCAGTGTTTCTGCCATTCTACTTTAACAATGTGGTTCCCGCAGGAGTTCCTTTCACTCGTGAGCTTAAGGCACCAGGTTGAACAAAGGTGGAAGGTCTGACATGCGTAGGGAATATGCAGGCTCTGAGGGATCTGTATAAAGAGTAGCTGGCAGGGGGAAGAGACAAAGTGATCCATGTCTAGGTGGAGAGTCCTGCAGGCTCAAGTGGGCCGGAGAGACTAGACTAGAAGCACTGGGCAGTGCTATAAGGCACTCCTACGGGGGAAAGAGACTAATGGGCTGGCCATTGTGGAGAAGGAGCCTTGGGCCCCAGTGGTCCACTAGCCAGGGTACTAGCTATGAGGCCTGAATCTGGGCCAGGGCCAGGGCTCAGGACTAGGGGCAAGGAAGGTCAAGGGAAGGGGAGGAAGGGAGGCTGGTCTGCAGCTCTACGGCCAGTAGGAGGGACGCCTCACTGGGCTGAGTTGCTGTGGGCGCCTGGATCTCCGGCCTCCAACAACTGGCTTCACTCTAGGCCCTTTGGACAAGATGGCTTCTCTTTCCACAGGGAGGAACCAAAGCGGAACCACAGCTGTCTCGTCACTGGAGTTTAGCAGGAGTTTCAGAATGCCCCCCTTCACACCGGAGGCCACTCTGTGAGCAAAGTGCCACGTAACGTGATCACCTGGAACCCATTTTACGTAAAACCTGACCACTACAGGTGTGCCGAGGACTGTAGTCCACACATTTCTTTTGACTTTCGCCTAGAGTTTAACAAGGACCTTGGATTTTACCTGCTAAGGTAAAAACTCACTAAAACACACTACAAAAAAACCCCCTCGAGTTAGAGATTTTTGAATACGATGAAATTAGAATTGTGACCAATAAGGCTGCTGGGTGCTGGACCTAATTGTCCAGACACTGTCCCACATGACAGAAACCAGCAGTGGTCTGTTGGGATTAACTGTGCTGTCCTTTTCACCCATCTCTGGGCTCAGCCTGGAGCGGCTGGTTTCACTTGACTCGGGGGAAGAAGAATGGTACAAGGTGCCTAGCACACAGAGCTCCTACTGCTCAGTCGTTCACAAGCATCCAGGAGAGAAAACCGGAGGACTTCTAATGACTCGATTCATGCCAAGGAGGGAGAAGTTCATTTCTTTCGGTCTTGCCGCAAATTCTCTACATTTTCACATTATCTTAGAGTAAGAAAAGTAGTGAGACAGAAAATTCAAGAAATAAAGGAGAAAATTGCATGCATCTCTCTTGACTGGGAGAAGTAAAAATATAACAGCCTTTGTGTTGACTCCCGGCAGTATTGGAATCAGGAGTTGAAGGTTTACTTCATAATCCAGTTATTTCAATCAAGTACAGCAGCATCAGCTTTACCCTAAATGAGGGCAGAATGTTCGGTGTGGCATCCATCGCACGGTGCCCACCCTGATACAGTATTTCACACAAGGCCTTTCCTGCCCAGTGGGTAGAGAACAAACCCATAGGTTTGGAAGCCAAGCCTTTTCAAGGAGGCCTGGGAAGATGCCCTCCAGTGTCAGCGTTCAGTGTGTACATACGCAGAGACAAAACCAGAGGCCCGGCCCCATCGGAGGGGACTCGCTCCAGCTTAGTGAAGGCTGCTTACAACAGCTAGTGATATAAACACCTCCGTTCTCAGTGCAGCAGGAGGAAATCATTTGCAGTCCCTTTGCAGGAGTCTGAAAAGGGCACCACTGAGTGGGTTGGAAGCCACAAATCCCCAGTGCTAGCAATAGTTCCTTTTTGGTGCAAGGCCTGGTCTAGAACAATCAAAGAATATTGCCTTCTCAGCTAATCAAATATTACAGCTCCTAAAAAGATTACCTTTAGCATTACACACATGAAAACAACTCTAATACAGGCCCCTGAAAAGGCTTAGTGAAGCAAAAAGGGGAAGACAGGCGTTTACATGGTTTTCATATAAAGAGGCTTTCAAAATTGGGAAAAAGCAGCCCTGGAGAGGACACGAGTCGCATTCCAGTTGACTGCTTTTTAAGTACTTTGTGGCCTTCCTGCAGCGGTGCAAACTGAGGTCTATTTTAGGAACTGGCTTCCTTGCTGCAGGGTGAGGTGCCAACATTTTGCCAGGGTCGGACTGTCTCACACATGAGCTTCTGGCGCTGAGAGGAGGGAGTTCCTCAAGTGATACGCCCGGCAATGGGCCTTTCAAGTGAAAAGAGGTTCTCCTGGGTCTGTTGCCAGCTCTGGGAGATTAATTGGCCATTTTCTCATGTGCTTTAGGCGCAAGATATTTAATGTGGGATGAAAAACAGAACGTGAGGGAAAGCAGGTATTAGCTTGGTCTTACGGAGGTGGTAATCCACAGATTTGCTTTTGTTTCAACAGTTTCTAAGCAATGGAACAATTACCTAACCGTACACCAAGTAATTGGTTAGAGTTGAAAACAGTAGGGGCGTTCATGTGCTCTCAGGCATTCTGGGCTGAAAACAGCAATTCTGAATTTTCACAGCAGACCCTATGCCGGCTGCACTGTCCTATCAGATTTGGGTGGTGGTGGCTGGGAGGGCCCTGTGGGCCTGCGGCTGGCACCAACAGGGCTGTCAAAAATGCAGACAGGAGAGAACGCAGGAGCTGCCGGAATACAGCTCCAGTTCTGGGTAGCTGATGGCGATGGCACATCTATTTTTCTCCCTTTTGAAAGTAAGCAGAAAACGATGCGCCTGGAAAGCTCTCCTCAGTTCACGGGTACTGCCGATATTTAGCAGGGCCCTCTGAACGGGCCCTGGGGACAACAAAAGCCTTTAGAACAGGGACTGAGAATGTTACCCTGACTCATGGTGGGTCTGACCCTGGGGGCCTGTGAGGCGGGACAGGAAATTCTGTACACAGAGCAAACATGCTAGAAGGGGAGGAGACGGCTGAGGTCTCAGGTCTCCAAATGCACTGCGCCGGGCACGGCCTCGCTGACAGTCGGAGTCACAGATGCATTAATTACCGCGAAGGCAGACGTAAGCCACGGTGACAGGGAGCGGGGGTGAGGGAGAAGGCACTGTGCCATCGGAGCACATCTGTTTTATAATAAGCAGGCCCATAATTCTCTAGTGAAAGATCCTGTTCTGCTATCTTCTTTGAGGCTGAAAAATATAAGTGCTGTATTTCATGGAAAGGGGGTAGGAAAGAGGAGATGATCAAATTTGTTTGCCTCTTTGCCAAGTGCTTGTTTGAGATTTTCCACCCTTTTACTTTTGTGTGCAACGTTCTCTATAACTAGAGCGGCGGTGGGGTGGGGGGAGTCAACCTGTTTTTCCAAGAGTAAAAGGCACCGTAAGGCATCTTGGGAATGGGGCCCTTGCCTCTTACCAAGTCTTCATGCCTTGGATACAGCTCCTGTAGAATCAGAAAACAAATGCATGCGCGGCGCAGAGCTATGAAGTGGAAATGTGTGGTCTGGGGCCAAAGGAACTGGCGCAGCTTGAGAGGCGCAATGCTTACAGTTAACAGTCTGCACAAAAGCCAGTCTGAAACGTCACGTCTCTAAGTGGACAGAAGTGTAATGAGTTGAGGGAGCAAGGTGTGGGGAAAAGGAGCTATGAAGTTAAATGTACCATTGTTTCAATATAAGCTTATTTTTCTGTCTGGAAAGAGTCGAGGTGAGGAGTTGGAGCCGTGATCTCCAGCGCCACCCCAACACAACCGTCCCTGCTGTCTCCACCACAGCCATCACTAGGCTGGTCCTACACGGGCCCTGCAGTGGGAGAACACTTCCCCACCAGACGGCCAAGCGATCTGTTATACTTTTTCTTCCTATTATATTATTTTTAGCACTTTTTATTTCACTTTAAGGTGGCAATGATATATCTATATTTATTTAAACAGTATTAGATTTAATTTATTAAATATATTTGTAAGTTTGGTATTTTCTTAATAGTCTAATGTTGGTATTTTGAAGTTCCAGGATACTCTGATTTTTTTTTTAAAAGATTAAAAAAATAGGAAAGTAGCAGTGGTTAAATTGACACAGGTCAAAATGAAAGTGCGGTGAAGAACAATGAGAAATAAAGCATTTACAATGAATAGGTAGGAACTGCCTACACAGAATTCTGTGAAAAGAAATTGAAGACCGTCTCTTGGAATGCATGCACTATGTATTTACCAGTCTGCACACGGATGTATTTAACGACACTCCTCGGAAATTTCCTCAGGCCAGCACCATTAAAATATCATAAATACCACCCAGGGAGGCCCTGGAACGCCGCTCAGAGGAGAGCCTCACTCGCAGCCTGGGAAACAGGCGGAGCGCTGCCTCACTGGTGGAGCTGAGATTCGTACCAACAAACAGAGCAGCAACATGCAGCAATTGGTTGCAGCGGTCTCTTCTTTTTTTAAGGAAAAAAAACTTTTCTGAGATGGACTTCAAAACCAGCACTAGCTCTCCCGGTAAATTAGAGGTGCATGCTTTCTGTCCAGGGAGCTCACACTCCTGACTGCCAATCCTTTCGGCTCAGCTCAGGTGATCCCTGGGGAGGAAGCTGCGGTGAGAGCGCCGGGGACACCGGATCCTGGAAGGATCCCAAAGTCATTCCTGCGTTTTGAAGATTTTCTTAGGAAACAGATGGTGATGGGTGCTTGCCTCAGTTACCTCACTGGGCTACGAAGGCTAAACATAAATAACACCAAAAAACCCCCAAAGCACTGTTGTTCTGTTGGAAATGCTTCCTCCTGTGTAATAATAAAATGGCCCCTGAGAGCCAAAAGAGAAAAAGAAAGAGAAAAATGTCCGAACCATAAAGCATTGTGTGTAAACCACATTTTGCTTGGGAGCAAGCAGCTGAAATTCATGGCTAAGTGCAATCAGTTATTGGTAGTTTTTTGAGCCACAGAGGCTCCACGGACCTTTTAAACATCGATTTACACAGAACATACATATAGGTATGTGTGTGTACATATATATGTATAAATATATATCTATATCTAGCTGGAGATGAGACGTACTCTTCATCCAAAGGGGTCTAACTGGCTAGCTAGGGAGCCGCTGGGGCTGATGGATCACTGAGAGGCCAATCCCTGGCCTTGGGCCCCTGCCCAGTCAGGTGTTCTGGTAGGACAGCTCAAACATGTTGCAAGCCTCCTCCAGGCTCTCGTCCATGTTCAGCCTCTGCCAGAAAGACTTCTGCTTCTTCTGCAGCTCCCGGCGGACACACCTCGGGCAGGGGACAGACTTTTCTTTGCACTCAGAATGGAAAACGGCTCCACAACTCTCACACCTGTGAAAGCCAACAAGGGATATGATGAGCAAGACACAACACCTGCAGCCCCGTGGCCTGTGTGCAGCTCGGGACACATTTTATTCTGCACAGCCCTGCCGCTGGGAAGAGAAATGACTCATAGAAATGAGCGCTTCCCTTTTTTTCCCAAATGTTCAAGGTTGAATTGCACTTGAAAAACTGTGTGTGTGTGTGTGTGTGTGTGTGTGTGTCTGTGTGTGTGTGTGTGATTAGAAGTAGCTGGGGAAGAGGCTTTTCGCTTACTGGTGGACTGGAGCCAGCAGCCGACTAACAACACTGCGATCCCACTGATGACGGGCAGAGCTCTAGAAACTCTGTGCTAGTTTCCTCTCCACGGAGAAAGAGGGGTGTTAGTGTCTCTAGGGTGAAGCAACAGAAAACAAGAGTGAGCGGCCCCCCACCACTGAGAATGCTCCCAACACCGGTGACAACCCCGGCATTAGAGCCATGAAAACGCAGCCCCCCGTGGCCGTTAGCCTGAGCTAAAAGGTTCTCCATCATCTCCCTGCCTTTATTTGACAGCATGGGAAGGTAAAATGACACATTTTCATTTTTTAAATTCTATGCTGTGGTCTGTCATTCTTCTGGGTTTTGCTTTTTTTCTTAATTAGGAAAACCCACCCGCCCTTTTAAGTCTATCTTTATAAAATAAGTGGAAAGAGTAAAGCATGGGGGAGCACAGAAGAGAATATAGTTTTTTAAACCAACACACAGATATTATAATCTGTAAGAGGATACATTCCAGGTGGATGACTAGTTTGTTTTCTGGCTTGGTCGTGGAAGCCTGTACAGGAGTCTAAATGGCTTGTTTTCACTGCAAAGTCTTTAATAATGAGTAACTGACAGGCACAACTATAGCTGCTTCAGTGGGTGGCTTGCCAATGTGGATTAATTTCTCATCCTTCCACACATGAGCTACAAGCGACTATTACCTTGCCCCTGGAGCCCAGGGAATTGGGCCCACGTGATTTTGTTCAACCAGCAACATCGGGGCGGGGCCCACACTGGATCAGGTACAAAGCTGATAATGGCTCCAAAGGAACCAGGCCTCAGGGCTCAGCCTTCCTCCTCTCTTGCTTTTCCTAGTGGTGACTTTTGTTCCTGGGTTCAGGATAGTCTTTGGAGCACCGCTCCCTTGCCTGCCACTGACTTACCCCTGGCACCAATCAGGATTTGGAAAGTTTTGTCCAAGGAGGATCTTCCCAGCCGCCCTTGTACCCAGGGGAGAAGGCAGTGACTTGGAGGAGACGCTCGGGAGGGTTAGGGTTCGGGACAGAAAGAAGCTTCGCCACACCCAGCAGTCCTACCCCCGGCTCAGCTCTCTGGGCCCGACAAGCTGCAGTGGTTGGGCAAGTAAGCCAAGAGTGAGATGGCTGCTTTTCAGTGCCCCCTTCACCTCACTTTCTGGCCGTGTGACTGCCAGGGACTGCACTGTGTCCCCGCCCCACTCCCGTGTTGAAGCCCTAACCTCCGATGTCACTATAACTGGAGATAAGGACTTTAGGAAGTAATTAAGGTTAAACAAGTCATAAGGGTGGGCCCTGATCTGACAGGATTAGTGTCCTTACAAGGGGGAACAACAGGAAGCTCAGAGGAAAGGCTGTGGAAGGGCTGCGACAGGTGGCCCTCTATAAGCCAGGAAGAGAGCGCTTCCCCAAACCAAGCCCTGCTACACCTTGATCTGGGGCTCCCAGGCTCCAGAACTGGGAGAAAGAAATCCCTGCTGTTACGCCACCGGTCTGTGATACTGTGTTTGACAGCCTGAGTAGACTAAGACAATGACCTTGAGCAAGCTGCTTCACCTCTCTGAGCCTCATTCACTTTCCTTATCTACTAGGTGGAGTTTCTATGACCATGTACTCGCTAGAGGTGCTGTGAGGCGCCAATGAGGTAATGAAGAAAGCATTGAGCACAGTTCTTGGCATACAGTAAGTGCATAATACAGCTAAGACTGCTCCTTCTGTGTAGGCGGCTGCCTGCTGCCTTTCTGTGAGCCTCACTCATTTCAATCTGACTTCGCTTATGTCACCATGGTGACCTAGGGACATCTTGATCAGCCCCGATTTCACAGATAGGAAAACTAAGGTTCTAAGAGGGTAAGCAATTACCTCCTGAAGGCCCAGTGAGTTGAAGAGAGTTGTGACTGGAATCTAGGACTCCTGGCGGCTCAGACATGGCTCTTTCTGAGGCCTGGTCACTTGAGGGAGAGCATGTGACATCGGGCAGGGAAATGCAGGGCTTTGAGTCAGACTACTGTGTTCAAATCAGAAATCTGAGTGATTTCAGTGAGTGATTTACTTCCATGGTGCTCTGATTCCCTCGTTAGTAAAAAAGGCTGCTCACAATGACTTCCTCCTCACTGGGGTCTGTGAGGCTCAAATGTTCCGCTGCGTGAGGAAGGATGATTCCAACAGCAAGGGCTCGAAGGAGCAGGTGAGTGTGACACCACTTCTCATGGTGGCTCTAGCCTTCTCGACTCTGGTGCTAAAATGGCCAGGGCAGGTGACAAGCTGGGTCATCTGTAGCATCTCTCTGCCCTCTGCCCCTCCTTCCTTCCAGTGGAGATGAAGGTCAGGCCGAGGTCTGTCTCTCTTGTCTGGGCTGGCTCCTCCCCAGTGGCAGTGGCTTTGTCCCCACTGGGTCATACCTCTGTGTAACCTCCTATCAGTGAAGTGACACTAATGGTAGCTTTATCAAATAAATTTCCTCCTTCCTGACCCCTTTGCCCTGCTGAGTTAGTCAGTGATTTATACACAGAGGGATGTTGCCCTAGGGTGGTGATTGATAAGGAGAGAACCACTGGGTTCCTTCAGTGCCACTCCCTTATCTCTGCTGATACCAGCTCCCCACCCCCACCCTGTGGTAGAGGTTGAGTCTTATCGAATATTTCTGGAGCAGCAAACACCCACGGGTGATGGAAGGACCAAGTGCACCTGCTCTTTCTAACCAAAGGTCAGTAACTGAAAAAAAAAAGTGAGATAAAAAATTAATGATTTCAAAATAGAACCAAGCCCTGTTTTCTAACAATTTGTAACCCAGCAGGCATCTTTTGAACTGTGTAATGGACAGACTGATCAATGGCCTTCCTAAATTCAGAGACGCTGTTGTTAATTGCCCCCCTGACTTTTTCTTTAAAGGAAAAGAATAAGGGAGGAAAAGGAAGGAGGAAGAGAAACTGTTCTCTTACCTAAATTTTACGGAGCTCTGTAATAAAAATGTAATGTACAGGAAAAAGAAAGTATTTACATTAAAAATGCAATATATAGGTATGCTCCTCTTTGAGAATAGGACTTTATTAAAAAGGACCTTTCACGTTAAAAAGTCACTGGCTCCTTAGTATTTACTGAATGTCCTGACTTTATTTAAAATATGATTTAACAAATGCCAACTTTTCAGAAACATGTCTTTTATATAAGGTAAATCTACTAGTGTAATTATCTGTGCAGAAAATTGCCTCAGATAATGAAAGAGAAATGTCCCTTCAGTGTTCCTGAGTGATAAATCAAAGGAAAGCCGGCACCTCCATTTCTAGTCATTCCGTGCCAGCCATCAGCTGTTGCCTTGCTTTTGCTTGTGGCTGTGCACCACAGAGAACAAAGACCTATGTCCTCCCTTTCCCGTGTCACAGAGAATGCCACTGCAGGGACACACAGTGGCTATGGACCACAAGCATCCAATGGTTTTTTCCTGAAAACATCCATTGCTTTGCCTAACCCAGGCATCTCAACCTCAGCACTGCTGACATTTTAGGCTGGATAGTTCTTTGTTGTGGAGAGGCTGTCCTGGGCATTGTGGGATGGTGGGCAGCATCCCTGGCTTCTGTCCACTGGATGCTAGTATCACCCTTCCTCCATTCCCTGCATTTGTGACAACCAACAATGTCTGCAGACACTATCAAATGTCCCCTGTGGTGGGGGTCATCCCACTTGAGAACCATTGACCTAATCTGGAGAAGGCCTCCCAGAGGAAGTCCCCCCGGGGTAAAACAGCGCTCTCCCCAGGCTTATACTAATCAATGAGGTCCAGTGTGGTATACTTCTTCTTATCACTTTCACAAGTACATATTTTTAATACACCATTTGATTAAAATAGCTGAAACTCACTAGCTTAATCACCCTGTGGTTTCTCAAAATAATTTAGAATATTTAGAATAGAAAGACACAATTCTCTGCATTGTTCAGTAACCCTTAACTTTCTCTCAACTTGCTCTGATTTTTAAGTCCTCCCCCAAAGCCCTCTTGGGGGCTGGCCCTCCGTCCCACTTATTTGCTCTTTGGCTCAGAACCTTTGGGCGGCTTCTTGGTGGTATCCTTTGCTTCTTCACGCCCTGTCTGGGCCATCTAGCAAATCAAAACCAAAAACTTCTGTACTTGCTTCATAAAATAAATTGCTTTTACGTAACTAAAGCAGTTAGGTTTTGCAGCCACTGTAGCGAAGAGGAGACCACTGAATATCGATGAGGCCACTTACTGCTGCAAGAGAACTTGACAGCGTGAGGACCCCCAGAGTCCTCCACCCAGGGTGGCCCTAGAGTCACTGGGCTCTTAGGTAAGTCACTCATCTCTGCACCTCCCTCTCCACAAAAGAGAAAAAGAACATTGGATTGGATAGTGTCCAAGGTTCCTTCCAGCTTGTAGATTTTGTGCAGGGGGGAAAAAGGATAATCTTGGGTTTTGCCTTCCTCTTCCCAAATTTCCTTGCCCCAAAGTCCGTGGATGAAGGACAGGAATGTGGCCTTGTGGGCCCCTTCTGGGAAGGGCCCAAACTGACAAGCTGGGATGGCATGACATAAGCTTGAAAGTGAAAAAACAGTACTTTAAACCTTATTTTTTTTGCATTGATTAAGCAAAAGCTATGAAATAGTTTATATGAATTAGTACATGCAGCTCCAACTATCAGGAATTTGGCCAAAAGGAGCTGGCTCTGCCCTGTCTTATAAACTTCCAATGAAATATAAAGGATTTCTTGCTAAGCCTTCTCCCACCCTCATCAGCACTAAAGCTCTCCAAGAAAAAAAAAAAGTGGGGTTTTCATCTGAGGGTGAGGGAGGGAGCTAGCTCGAGGCAGCAGGCACTTACCGCCCCCTCTGGAAGGAGTTTTGTGCTTTAACACTTGGGATAGCCACACTGGTGTGAACCCGGCACCCATCAGCACTGGGTGCACCACAGGATGTGGCACAAGAAAGGAGGAACTTGAGGTCTGCTTGGGTGGAAGCACTACAGGACAGTGGCATCTGTCATCCACGTCTGCCCTGGCAAACCGGTCCCCTTTCTTGGGACAGGGAAAAACCTCTCCCATTTTGGGGCAATCCAAATCTCATTCTGTGTCTCCGTAAAGGCACCATGGAATGAGACTACATTTTATGAACAGTCATTAACCTAAAAATTAGCTTACTAACTGACCTATGGCAAGTGAGGGAGAAGTTCATAACCTAGAAATCTAAGTCAATTGCCAAGACATGGGACAGACACATTCTTATTACAGCTGTCAAAACCAAGAAAACCGACCTGTTACAAACTAACAGAACTAGATATATGCAGGGGAGAAAGGTTTGCTTCTCAGATATTATGGCAAAGAAGCAAGAATTCCTGACTGCAGACAGTTTCCTGTTCTGGAATGCTGATGATGTGAGACCAATTAGAGACAGGCTCGATGGCTTTGTCTGCACCCTTCCAGATTCTCTTTGCACACAGGGAGGTCACAGGAAACTGCTAAAGGCCCCTGCCCCAAGCTGAGGTCACGGAAATGCTCCTGCTCTGTTGACATTGGGTCCTACTCCTGCTGCATTTTTATTTTTGGCTCAGGCAGTGACCTCAGATATTTCACTAGGATTCAGATGCAGGCTTGAGTTTGGCTGGATCTCTGACAAGCGAAAGGACAGGCTTGCAGAGCAGGGTAGTAGAGCTTTGGCTGATTTCCACACGTCAGAGACCACAGCGAATAGGGTGGGGTGCAGAAGTAAGCGCACGTTATTAGGCAGGCGAGTGTGGTTGGGTAGATAGCTACTATGGAAGGCGCCCCATAGGACCACTAGCTATTATTGGTTTTTCCAAGAAACCAAGATGATTATTTAAATCTCTTAGCTAAGGATGGGGGTAGTTATCGGGCCCTGGTTATTTTAATGTTTTGGGTTGGTGTTTTCTTCTGTTATTGTGTAAGTAAATGAATATAAGCAATCAACTTATAGTTTGCCTGAATAGGAAATCAGCCAAATACCATGTATGGTGTATACCTGCATGGGTGTGTATGTGCTATACATGTATTTACATATGTATGTATGCTGTTTAGAAGAGGGCACAGACATGTCACTAAATATTCTAAGATAAAATTAATTCGATAAGATTTAAACAAATGAGGTGATGTAACAGAGTCACTCTATTGGGGGAAACAGAGCGGTTAAAATAAAGAAAGGTTAACATACAATTTCAGTAAGAAACTGGCTAAGCTGGTGCTGATGGCTGAGAAGAGTCCAGGTTTCACAGCCACCTCCTGGAGCACCACTGCCAGTTCGCTTGCACCAGGATCGCCAGGATTCGCTCCGTCCGTGCTTTCCAGAGCCCCTTTATTTCACCGCAGACGCGGGCGAGAGGGGAAAAAGAGCAGCGAGTCTGGAAATGTTGGACCCCAGAACTATTGTGGCTCCTTGTAGAGTGAGAAATGGACTACATTTGGGCGTATCACATTTAGAGTGTTCATTGTAATTTTTTTCCCTTTTTTTTGGCTGAGGATAGGGTTATGGGGGCTGAAAAGGTATCCATATGGTTTGACTAGAATTGTAAGAGACTGGAAAACATCCAGCTCCTTTGGCCAAATGTCTGGCAGATTAAGGCGTATATGTGCTAGCTTGTAAAGCGATTGCAATAATTCTGAATGGTAAATGCAAATACAGCAAGACCAAAATTAGACACTTAAATCAGGCAGCATCTGTATGGCCCTTTGCCCTTGTTTTTACATAAATTATCCTTACATTAGTTCTCTGAGCTAGGTACTCTTTACTTTCCCAATTTTCATAAATCAGTCAGTAAATAGATAAAATGAAATGACAGAATAAAATAGCTGGTGGCTCCTCTGGCCCCAGAACTAGTAAGTGAGTGGTCAACTGTGGTCTTGATTCCAGTCTTCTGACCTGAAACCTGGCCCTTTTCCCCTGTTACTGGCCACATGTTCCTTTAAGTTATTCAAAACATCCCTTAATACCTGCTAAGACTCAAATCTGGGAAGAACAATTGGTATGTCCTGCAATGATCTTTTTATTTACCTCTTAATCCCCAGAGTTAATTAAGGAAGGCTTTTTCCCTGACTGCACCCCACAAAGCATTTGGCTTTCACAGGTCTTGCACTTTTAGTTTGTAAACCAAGCTCGGCTAATAGCCTTTGGCAAAAGCTTTACTTAAAATCTTGGCTTTGCAATAGAATGTAAACAAGGGTTAATTAATTCATTTGTTAATTTTGCTACCCTACTGGGGACAGTAACTCGCTGTTACCTTTAGTGCAAAAGCTAATAAATGCTCCTCGATTATTTGTGGATGGTGACAGAGCTCAGCAACAGCCTACGGAGCTGTATAAAGCCGTAATAGATTTGCCCCGAATAGTTTTCTGGGCATAGAGAAAAACCAGTATTTCTAATACTTCTAAGGTAGTTTTTATGGTTCATCTAGCAGTTGATATAATTCTCAATAAACAAATGTCCATCTCTTTTGGGGATTACTTTAGGAAAATCTTATTTAATATTAGAAAAGTAAAGGAACTACAGGAGGATTTAAAATTTTTCTACAATTTCTGAAAAACGGAAAAAGCTATAATATATTATAATTGTAGCCATAGAGAAACATAAATAAGAGCAATGCCTTTCTGTAAGGATTTCTAAGAGCCCAAGAGATGTTTAGAAATGTCTTGCTACATCTAAGACAAAGGAAATAAATACAGATTAAAAAACGAATAATCTTGAATAACCTTAGTTTATATAAGGATTCTACTGATTTACCAGGTAATCTTTTTTTCTAATGTAAAATGAAAAATTTAACTGTCAGGTTTTAAAGTAAGTCTCTTTAAAAGAAATAATAATTTATAAGGATGATAGGTATCTAAGGCTCTGAATAGGATTTACTTCTATTTAACATATTATATTTCAGTTCCTCAAAGTACAAAGACACTTAATGGAGACAAAATTAAAGAAAATTTTCAAGCATGGGTACATTAGAAAAATGCAAAATAGTTCAGAAGGTAAACCAAATCTAATTTTATGAGCAGCATGATTAGTTGCTCAGGAATAAGTTAGTGATGTAAATTTAGAAGGAGAAATGCTTTTCCTTTTTTTTTTTTTTGGAGGACCAGGTGGGTGAGGCATTGGCTGGCAGACCAGGGGGTCCCATATTTGCATGCAGATAAACTGGGAGGAACAAATAGGGATGGAAACAGACCACGCAACCCAGGGCTCCAGTGCCTGAAAGACAAGCCTCATAACCTCTGGCTATAAAAACCTGTGGGGGTTTCAGTGGTGAGAGAAACTCTCAGCCTCACAGGAGAGGCCCACAGGGTCCCAGAACGTACACAAACCCACCCACCCAGGAATCAGCACCAGAAGGGCCCAATTTGCTTGTGGGTAGTGGGGGAGGTGACTGAAAGTGGGGCAAGGGCTGAGCAAGTGGCATTGTTCCCTCTCTGACCCCTCCCCCACATACAGCACCACAAAGCAGTGAAGTGGGTTGCCCTGCTCTGGTGAATACTTAAGGCTCCACCCCTTACAATGTAACAGGAGTGCTGGGACAAAGAAATATGGCCCAAAGGAAAGAACAGGTCAAAATTCCAGAAAAAAATACAACTAAGCAATGAAGAGATAGCCAACCTATCAGAAACAGAGTTCAAAACACTGATAATCAGGGTGCTCACAGAAATGGTTGAGTATGGTCCCAAAATACAGGAAAAAGTGAAGGCTCTGCAGAGTGAAATAAAGAAAAATACACGGGGAACCAACAGTGAAGGGAAGGAAACCAAGACACTCATCAACGATTTGGAATAGAAGGAAGAAATAAACATTCAACCAGAACAGAATGAAGAAATAAGAATTCAAAAAAAGGAGCAGAGGCTGGGACAACTTTAAATGCTCCAACATTCAAATCATAGGGGTGCCAGAAGGAGAAGAGGAAAAGCAAGAAATTGAAGACTTACTTGAAAAAATCATGAAGGAGAACTTCCCCAATCTGGCAAAGGAAATAGATTTCCAGGGAGTCCAGGAAGCTCAGAGAGTCCCAAAGAAGTTGGACCCAAGGAAGCACACACCAAGGCACATCATCTTTACATTACCCAAGATTAAAGATAGGGAAAGAGCCTTCAAAGCAGCAAGAGAAAAGGAGAGAGTTACCTACCAAGGAGTTCCCATAAGCCCCTCAGCTGATTTCTCCAAAGAAACCTTATGGGCAAGACTGGCCTGGAAAGAAGTATTCAAAGTCATGAAAAGCAAGGACCTACAACCTAGATTACTCTATTCAGCAAAGCTATCATTTAGAATGGAAGGGCAGATAAAGTGCTTCCCAGATAAGGTCAAGTTAAAGGAGTTCATCATCACCAAACTCTCATTATATGAAATGTTAAAGGGACTTATCTAAGAAAAAGAAGTTCAAAACTATGAACAGTAAAATGACAACAAACTCACAACTATCAACAACTGAACCTAAAAACAAAACAAAACAAAAACAAACTAAGCAAACAACCAGAACAGGAACAGAATCACAGAAATGGAGATCACACGGAGAGTTATCAGTGGGGAGGGGAAGGGGGGGAAATGGGGGAAAAGGTACAGGGAATAAGAAGCATAAAATGGTAGGTACAAAATAGGAAGAGGTTAAGAATAGTATAGGAAATGGAGAAGCGAAAGACCTTATATGTACGACTCAAGGACATGAACTAAGGAGACAGGGGAAATGCTGGTGGGGGGGATGCAGGATGGAGGGGAATAAAGGGGAGAAAAAAAGTGGGACAACTGTAATAGCATAATGAATAAAATATACTTAAAAAGAAAAAGAAATGCTTTCAAAGAAATGACCCAAAGTGTATCGTCATAACTTCAGATTAATTCCCTATTTGTCTCCTCTTACCAATACAATTCTCTTCACAAAATGGTATTACAGAATTTTCTAATAATCAATGTGTTTTAAGCCAGTGACTCTCGAAGTGTGGTCCCTGCACCAGCCAAACCAGCATCACCAGGGAATTTGTTAAAAATGCAAATTATTGGGTCCCCATCCAGACCTACTGAATCATAAACTCTAGGGCGGGGCCCAGCAATCTGTGTTTTAACAAGCCCTCCAGAGAATTTTATGAACATGAAAGTTTGAAAACCACTGTTCTAGGCCAATCATTTCCAAAGACAGCTGGCTAATATTAGAGCTGTTCTAAATATTTAAAACAAAAAATATGGACTTTGCAAAACAAAATTAGGAAGTAATCATTAATGTTTTTATATAGAGTTTTACATTTAGTATCTATTATTGTATTTTCTCATAGGTGAATCTAATTTTAATTACAAATAATATGTAGTGGCTTATGTATTTATTGGCTATTTGCAAAATTTTTCAGTAAATTAGTTTATGCCCCTTGCCTGTTTTATATACATATTATATATATATATATATATATATATAATATATATATATATTTTTTAATCCTCACCCAAGGGCACTTTTTCACTTCTTTTAGAGAGAGAGAAAGGGAGAGAGAAATATTGATGTGGGAGAGAGCGTTGATTGGTTGCCATCTGGTTAGCAATGTGCTGGGCTAACTAATAACTAAGCCTTTTCTCTTTCATTGTCTCTGGCTGGTGGCCTGGGCAAACTCTCTAGGCCTTTCAGTGAGAAAAACGGAGGTAAGAAACTTTCGGGTGGAGTTAGGCATGGAGAAGAAGGGCTAAGTACTGCTCATAGGTACTTTCTAAGTAAATATTATGCTTCCTCTGATTAAGTCTCTCTTTTAAACTACGTACCTTAAGTATGCTCTCAGGGAAGCTAGAGGAAGGAAAAAGTCGTCTTCTTGCTGCTTTGGCATTCACATCATTTCTGTCCCTAAACCCTGGGCTGGTGCCTCTTTCAGGCACTGCATGAACCCTGCTTCCCCCGCCCCCACAGGTTACCCCAGGCCTCACTCCCCACCACTCCACCCTGCCCTTCTCCCTGACCCAAGCCTTCCCTCCTGCCAATGAAATTTTGCTTCTCTTTTCATTCTTAATTCTGAATTTTTTTTCTTTCAAATCATTGATGTACCTTGCTTTCCGTCTATGTCTTTTTATTTCCTTTCCCTTCCCCATCAAGGATTCTCTTTCTGGCAAAAAAAAAAAAAAAAAGTGTTAACGCCCCCCTTAAAGAAAGGCTTTAAGATCCTTCAACTTCCTGACTGTCGAGGCCAAACTAGATCTTTCAGTTTAAGTTAAATCAGTTCAAGTTAGTGGCTTCCAGAGTTTCCAGTGCAGTCTTTGGATACCATCAACCATCAGCAGAAATAACTGAGACTCGTCAAGGGCTGGTAGTGGAGTCTTTTGCCCTCCTATGATGGTTGCTGGGTCCCTCAAATTCACGCTAGTGTTCTGACAAGAGGAGTGAGGCAGAAAGGGCACTGCACTGGGTTCTAACAGCCTGAGTCTTCCCCTAGCTGTGGTTGTGGTTTTGGGTGCAGATGCTGACCCTGATGGGGGTTGGGGGAAGGAGGAGGTGGAGGAGGGGTGGGTGTCACAGGGGATGAGAGTGATGAGAGAACCATCGTTAGGCTCCCTCTGACTCTACAAAGGTTCTCTGCTTTGATAGAAATTCAGTGCAAATGGCAACTTTTATACAGAGTGTAAACATCTATGGAAGGGGCCTTTATCTCTGTTTTAAGCATTTTGAAGACGTCCTGAACTGAACCGATAATTATTAATGGTAGCTAGATAGCATATGATTATTAATGGTAGTTACAGATAGCATATGTAGATGCTTTCTGATGCAACACTGAGCAGTTTAATATTCAGAATAGTAAAGGGGTTTAATAAAATTATGATCCATACATCAGATACTGAAATAAAACAAAAAAGGATTTTTTAAAAACAACAAGATATTACTATCTGTGCTCTCATGATTACTTCTAAGAAAAAAGTCTTGAACTATTATAAACATATACCGACAAAACCAAGATAGTATTGTACCTTTTGTAATTCTAAAGCATAAAACAATTTATTTCAGAACATACTGCTCAGTCTGAAAAGTCAACATTTTTTGTATGGAAAGGTAAATACTCCTTCTCTTCCCTATTGTGTATTCAGGTTACTTATTTACAGTCCTATAGGGAAGGAAAAAGCACACATTTAAAAATGACCTAAAAGATGTTCTGAAAATTAAATTATCTGAGTAGCTTAGCAAAGCTCATATTTTTTACATTAAAGTTTCCATTGGGCCAGTAAAACACATCTGTCCCTAACATATTGAGCTGTCACTCAATAAAGTCACATATCTTGGTAATGTCTACAATGAAGTAGACAATTTCCCTGGAATTAGTTTAAAAGCTGTTTAAAGTAATAGAAAATATGTTAAGTACAGACTTGAAAAACCAAAATAAAGCAAATTCTTCACTTACTCATGGATTATTTATCGAGCATTTACTATGAGGTGTGCCAGATGAGGAGGACGGGGCGGGGGCACGACAGAAAACGTCTGCGTCCGCACGGAGCTTACATTATTTCAAAACGGTGGACTGAATTACAGTTTGAATTTGTATCTCCATCCCTATGGGTAAATTCTGGCAGAATCAGTCCTCTTTACTGAGAACATCCTGACAAACTATCAAACAGACTAATCTAAAATGGTAAGCAATAAAGCTGAAGCACGGCTTTTACTTCTTTGGTCAATAAGAGCTTAAGTATGTGCCATATGCCTGTGTCGACGGTGGCAGGGGTGTTTGTCAAAGGTCACACAGCAAATTAGTGGCAGAGCTGAGGACACCCTGTAGGTTTCCGTATTCCTAGGCCAGTGGTCTTTCTGTGGACTAGCCTGCCTCTATTCACTAAATGAATCTTAATGATTTTAGAGCCCATTAAATTTTGTGCTGTTAAAGTACCCCCCAATAAAAGTTTTCAAATTAAATGTGATTATTTTCCTGGATCTGATATGATGTGACAAAAAGCTGTACATACAATTATGTTTTCAATATGATCTCAAGTTTATTTTAAAAATATCCACACACACATGCTGGAGAAATTTTCTTTATATCTTTGTGTACTTTTCATATTGTCTATAACGATAATCAATTAATTTCAGTTAGAAAGTTAAAATGTGCGTTAAACAATGATGAACACTGCCCCCCCGACAATCAACAAAAAGTTTGGTTGTCTAAAATGTTCAGAGATAAGATGGTTAACATACTATTAACCAGATATCTACTTAGAAGCCCGGGCAAGCAAGGGGCCTCGATGGACATGACAGTCATCTACTCAAGTGACCAAATGGCTTCAAAGACAATGGTGGCCACACCAGCTAAGACTGTGTTTATAAATGCACCGTATTTATCAAGTGGCTTAATGGCATGAAGGGTCAGGTCAGTCCTGAGGGTTTCACAAAAGTCTTGTGTGTGTTAGACATTCTGAGACATTTTGACATGTGAATATAGGAGCCACCAGGCCAAGGTGAAATGTTATTTACCAAGTTACTCTTTGACCAAAGTTTAAAAGCCAAAAAAACTAGGATTGTGCTAGAGTTTTTAATCAAAGAAAACCTTCACCAACATAAATACACTTACGAGCGGGCAGCTGTACAGCCTAGGAAAAGCAGGATTCCATCTTGGTAAGTCACTACTACCCTGCTTCTGCCACTCACAAAATCTGGCAGCTCCTGGGGCTTCAGTTTTTCTACTCCCCCAAATGTCTAGGTGCTCTCCACAGTCCCTTCCATCTCTGTTAGTTTCTGGTTCTAGAACACAGGCAGGAGTCTTGTCTTCTACCACCAGTGTTAGAGGGTCATGGAGAAAGTCCCTCAATGCGTTCCTCTCAATACCAGAGAGAGGAAAGACCAAGGCGTTGTGAACTCACGGTTCCTCCGCAAAGGTACCCGCGAAGACGAGTCCAAATTTCCTGTAGCTGTTTCGAGGATCCCACACCTCATTACAATACTCACCGAGTGGCTGCTTCCCAAGAAAAGCCACAGAAAGGAAATATCATTAAGAAAGTGTATATGCTTAAGGGAAGCTGTTCCCTCCCTTAATCCTGACTTAGCCAACGCTGTTGTTCTCTATTGTTGAACAGGATGTAGCAGGACTGCCAAGCACTGCCCACAAACCTGCTAATTAGATGCGCTGACAGTGTTTGTTTTGGAACCGTTTCCCCACAAAGGAATGTGTCAGGCTGATTAGCGAGAAAAGGGTATGTAATGTAAGTGTATTCTAGTCCAGATGAGGGTATAATCCAGGTATTCAGTCTGTTTGTGCAAGGACTTGCAAAAAGCAAAGGCTGGGCAAAGAGGAAGCCGCAAGGAAAGACCCGCTCTGGCAGTGCTGCTCTCGGCTCCTCTGGAGCTCTGTTTTACGCCCCCTGCCCCCACCAAAGCAATTCCTGCCTAAACATGAAACTCTCTTTCAAAAAATGACAAACTATAGCTGGCTCCCCAGAAAAATGGAAGAATCTTTGTAAGCTTGCTGGCAAATCTGGGTTTGATGACTTTTCTAGCCACATAACAAGTGACAACTTTAGGCAAAGCTACCTCCCCATTTACCTTCCATGGACAAATCAGAGAGAACTGGGGCAACAGGAAACACAGTTCTTTACGGACTGCGCGAGCCGTGCTGAGAAAAACTGCATCTCAGCATCTTCTATGGGAAGAAGTAATTCTATACTTCATAATAAGGCAGTTTATTTCTCTTTTTCAGCAAACCATTATAAGGCTTGACGACACTTAGCTATCGGAAGCTTCAGGTGTACATGACGCTTGAAGAGGGGCAGAAAGTGCCACAGCCAAGAACAAAGTGCACGCCCCAACAAGCTGAGGTCCTCAGGGCCAGGGTGCTAGGGATTACAAAGAATTGCAAAATGACAAAGGCCAATTCAAAAGGTCAAGTGTGTTGAGAGGAGCCTTCACGTTCTTCAGTAGAAGTTGGACACTTCTAGAGATGGCCAGATGGATGACAGCAAGTTCTTTGGGAGGCCTTCTTTTTCTGTAAATTCACTTGACAAAACAGATTTTAAAAATGAAAAAGAGGATAAGCCCTGTAAGAAACCCTCTTGCTATGGGCCTTTCCATAAGGCCAGGGCTTGTTCTCACTAGAGAGGTGTAGGAAATGTTCTTGAAATGTGTGCAGATTTGATGGGGTGTCGGAGTATGTTAACTCAACTGGTAAGAGTTTGGTGTTGATAAGTTTAAGGTCTTGTGCACAATTGTGATTTCTGGGAGGCAGGGAGGGAGTGTTTGAATACTGCACACAAAGAAAAACTGGCAAGTTATGCTCGCTCTGCTTTAAAACCCAGTGCTTGAAAAAACACATAAGCCTTTTAGAAGGGTAGCTGCTGAGCTGCAGATGCCTCTCACACAGGAAGACTCCTCCCTGGAGTCTCTAGGGCAATGAATGCTGTTCACCTGGGCGGGCTGATGCTCATGCCAGGGAAATACTTTCAGTGGTGGAGCCCTTGCCTCAACCTCATATGTAAAGCTGTAGTGTTCCTTTGGACTTTTACTATGCTCCTCTATCTTTGCAAGTATTTTTTTCCCCAGTTGTACTGAGATTAAATTGACAGATAACATTATACTAGTTTCAGGTATACGACGTGATGATTTGATGTATGTACATATTGGGAAATGATTACCACTATAAGCTTGGTTAACATCCATTACCTCATAGTTACAAAATTTTTTTTCTTATGATGAGAACTTTTAAAATCTACACTCTTAGCAACCTCCAAATATATAGTAAAATATTGTTATCTTTAGTCACCATGCTATATGTTACATCCCCAGAACTTATCATACAACTGGAAGTTGGTACCTTTTGAGCATCTACACCCATTTCGCCCACCCCTCCATCCCATCTCTGGCAAATGCCAATATTTTTTTTGTATCTGAGTTGTTCTTTTTCTTTTTAGATTTCACAAATAAATGAGATCATATGGTATTTGTCTTTCTCTGTCTGACTTCACTTAGTGCAATATTTTAAATTTGCTTAACTAATCAGTGTATTTAAAAAGCTTTGTCACTGTTCACTTTTTATAAAGAATTGATATATTTATTTTTATAGAGAGGGAAGGGCAGAGAGAAAGAGAGAAAGAAACATCAATCGGTTGCCTCACATAAGTGCCCTGACTGGGGACCAAACCCTGCAACCCAGGCATGTGGCCTGACTGGGAATCGAACTGGCAACCTTCTGCTTCGCAGCACGAAGCCCAACCAACTGAGCCACACCAATCAGACCTATCAGTGTTCTTAATGAATGCTCATAATACACTTGGGAGAGCTGAACCAAACAGTAAATATCGTGGAAAGCTTACTATATGAAACACACTAAATTCAGTGTTAAGTATACCCACATCTAAATATAGCCAACAATGGCATGGGGCTCATAAAGTCTTGAAGTGCAGCATTTTCCATATTGGAAAACCTGGGGGAATGATTTGTATGTCACATGAAAAACTCAACAAAGCCAAACGGGTCAGACTGAAAGGATGGCACTGATTCATGGTAGCTGGTATATTTTCTAAGTCTCATAAATGCATGCTGAGTGTTTTTAAGACGAAGCCTTTATGTACTTGGGATCTGAAAGCATTTCAAGATTCAGGAACGGCATCTTCACAGAAATGTGTGAAGCAGAATGGTCTCCTTAGCAGCATTCTGTCCTTAATAGCAAGAGAAGATTGGAGATCTGTGGAGATCTCAGGAAGAAGGCTGCTGGATGGGAGGCAATTTAAGGATTAAAAAAAAAACAAACTATGTTCTGGGTCATTTTGCGGACTTATGTGACTTTTTTGCTTTTCATTGTTTTCCCTTAGGTCTTAGAACAGTATCAGTCTGCTCTTCTGATTTGGAATTCTGAAAAGTTTGAGGGCACATGTTGTCATTTCTATTCCTTTAGGATATGGAATTTTATCACTGTGTTCACAGAATGTTTCTGTCTCCTAAAGCTGGGCTTCCATTTTAGTCCTCTGGCGGGGTCAGTGCTGGATCAGTCTTAAGTAAAGCAGTCTTGAGACTCTGGCTCTTCCTATTGTATTGAAAGCCTGGTGATTTGGCTTTTAGTGTTTTCCTATGTAAACTTGAGAGAGGTATGTATTTAATTTATGTTTGAGAAGAATGACTAGCGCAAGGTAAAACTGTCGACAGTATCTTCTGGATGGAGGGGTGGGGATATGGGACCACAGGTAGGTCTGCCTAGTAGGCCTGGGGCTCGCAGGCCACCTTCAGCAAGCCGAGTGCCTCTCTGATCCCCTGCCCCGCTCCCCTAACAGCAGCTCCCCTGCCCCCCCAATCTAGCTCTGGCTCGTGGCTCTAAATGTAAAACCTTCCAGATGGCAAATAAAAGCAAAATTCAAAATAACAGTTTCGGGGGAGGCTTCTTTGATGATAGAGGTACACAGTTTTTTCCCAATTTCTCTACAGGTTATGCTGCAAAAACAGTTTGAAGACTGCAGGTACAGAAGAAACAGTGATGTATAATGAAAATGCCTGCGTTGAGGAGTTAGGCATGTTTGGGGTTCAAGTGTTGGCCTGATCTCTTGGGCCAAGGTAACTGCCTTCTCCGAATCTGTTTCCTTCTTATTGAAATGAAGGTAATGATCTTCCCTCAGACCACTGGCATATGAATTAAATGATGAGATATGTAAATTACTACCATTAGTACTAATAAACATTAGTATGATTCCTCTTACTGGAACTCAGAACATTCTGTTTGCCAGAGATAGTGTTCTCAAAATTAATACTAAGGCTACTATTTTAAAGCTGCACATTCATGAAGTTTTCTCCTGTATAACAATTCATTTACCCACATTTTGCTGTGTATAATGCACACTTTTTTGCCCAAAATTTTGAGGGAGAAAGAAAGATGCACATTATACATGGATATAATGTTTAAATACCATGGATATAAGAATCCCATGTATAATGCGCACAAAACGTGGGTGGGCATTAAACACAGTAAAATACAATAATAAGGAAAAGAAAGTCTGAGGAGTTGACCAATGTTTGATATATGGTCTTAATCAAATAAGCATGTTAAAACCAAGTATATTTTAATACTAAATTACCTAAATCAGTGCTTTGGAGTCCAACGTAGAGAGCTCTAATATTTTTAGAAATTGTGAAATGTCTTTTCCATCTACAACGTACATCACTGCTGTGGATGATACCCCTTGTTGAAGCTGCAGGTTAACACCCTTTCCTGTGGCTTTTCCCACATTTTAATACAACCTCCTAAAGGCTCAGCGAGTGTCTCTCTCACCAGAGACTGGCAACTATTTGTGAGCAAGGAGCATGCCACGTTCACTCTGTGTCACCAGAACCTAGCCCAAAGCACAAACACAGTACCCTCAAGAAATCATTTTTTAAAAGAACCGAATAGTTCTAATGCTTGTGGATTTTTAAAAACTGAATTATACTATTCAATAATATTTGGGTCTCAAAGGATATTAATTCTATTTCTGTGGACATAGAGGTACTGAATTTAGCAAGCTGGTCAAGGATATGTGGTAACAAATTCACTAACTACTTCATTTCTAAGATTTTTATATATAGATTTTTAAATGTTTTATTATGGAAGATTTCAACACACTCAGAAGCAGAGAGAATAGTATAACAAACCTTTGTGTACTTACCACCTGGCTTCCACAATGGTCAGCCTTTCATCTATATCTGTCCTCTCTCTCCCACTATCAGATTATTACAAAGCAAACCCCAGTTATCATGACTCCATCCATAAAGATTTCAGCTCCATATCGATTTAAAAATGTACCCTACTATTCAAGTTTATTTTTATTTATCATATTTACTTACTCAGCACATCTTTCTGGACATGTTTTACATCTGTAACTCTACTTCTGATTAAAGATTCTTTTTACTAAATCTTTTATTAGTGCTTCTTTCTGTCCTTTCCTATAGACTTGTATACACTCCTCCCGGTGTTTAACTGGAAACTAAACATCAAGAAATAGCTCAAAAGGTTCCTGAAAAGCATTATCATCCTGGAGGTCCAGCAAGGCTCATCAGGGCTCCTTTAGACTCAGATAACTGTGCAAGCTGAGAGAACCACATCTGACCAAGGGAGAAACAGAGGATTCTAAATAGTTATGAATTCTTTCCTGCTGGATAAAGGCTCTTACGAGCCCGCGGATGTGCTAATGTGGTCATTTCGGCTGTGAGAAACCAGCAACCCTGACTAGGACCACAGCTATCCCAGGGCAGTGTCTTCCTTAGCCTGTGATGCAGAGTCACCTGGGGAGCCTGTGATGTGCAGTCCCAGGGGGGCACCTCTGCCCCAGCCCAGGGATGCGTCCTGGGCTGGGTGAGCACTGTCAGAATATGCGTGCAGCCCGGCGCCCTGACCTTGGTTTCTAATGTCCTCCAATAACGGAAGGGGCTCTTCGAAGAAATGGCTGTTTCTAGGGTTACAGCAGAAAAAATTAGAGTGTGGAACATCTGGTAGTGCCAGCAAGTAAGGAAATGTTCAAACACCAAACGTCCACCACAACTGGGGTACGTCAAAAGGACACAGGAGACAAGTGCAGGAGCTGAATGGCCAAAGCTGGAGCAGTTTGAGCAACAAAATACAGTAGTACTGGATTATAACCTAAAGTATAAACTAAATATGCACAAGTCCATCCTGATATCAACAAATAATTGAAAGAAATAAATAAACGGGGTAGAAAAGACAAATCTCTCATGCAGGGTAAAGGGGGTCAAATATATGGTGACAGAAGGAGACCTGACTTTGGGTGGTGAACACACAATGTAATATACAGATTATGTTTCACAGAATTGTACACTTGGAACCTATATAATTTTATTAACCAGTGTCACCCCAATACATTTAATTAAATTTTTTTTAAATAGCCAAAAGAAAAAAAAAGAGAGAGAGAGAGAGAAAGAGAATTTCAAATACTTTTGTACACGCTCTGTTCCCAAGCAGGGTGGAACACAACTCCCAGTCCCTCAGTTTGGGTTGCACATAGTGACTTCCTCCAAAGAGAGCAGTGCAGGGGGTGGGGATGGGGGAAGGAAGCTAAGTGGTCTTCTTCCACAAACCTGTGAAACCCAGTCTGACCATATGAAGGGCATCACGTATACCCCAACGGAGGGATTCTATAAGACGCCTGACCAGTACTCCTCAAAACTGTCAAGGTCAAAAAAAAAAAAAAAAAAAACAAATTCTGAGACACTTTAGCCTAAAGCCAAGAGGAGCCTAGGCAGATGTGACATCTAAATGTATTATGGGATCCTGGACCAGAAAAAGGACATTAGGTGAAAAGTAAGGAAATTGGAAACAACTACGGGCTCGAGCTAATAATATCAATGTTGGTTCGTTAATTGTAACAAATGCACCCACAAATGTAAGATGTGAATAGGGGAAACTGAGTGAGGGGTATATGTGACCTCTGTACTATCTTTGTGATTTTTCTGTAAATCTACATTGTTTTAATAAAGTTTATTAAAACTGTTCAGCTTTGAACTTTGAGTCAACTGTTAATTGGATAAACTGTTTTATTTCAGTAGACTTTACTTTTTGGGACAGTTCTGATTTATAAAAAATTGGGCATATAGTACAGAGTTCCCATATTACTCACCCCACATCCCCAGTTTTCCTTGTTATTGACATCTTGCATTAGTGTAATATATTTGTTACAATTAATAAGCCGATATTGATACATTATCATTAACTAAAGCCCACAGTTTAATGTTCACTCTGTGTTGTATAGTTCCGTGGCTTTGACAGATGTCTAACGGCATGTATGCACTATTACGGAAGCAGAGAGAATAATTTCACTGCCCCGAAAATCTCCTGGGTTTCACTATTCACCCCTCCCTAACCTCTCCCAAGCCCCTGTTAGCCACTGATATTTTTACTCTCTCTATAGTTTTGCCCTTTTCAGAATATCATATAGTTGGAATCATACAGTATGGAGCCTTTTCAGATTGGCTTCTTTCACTTAGTAATATGCATCTAAGGTTCCTCTATGTCCCTCTGTGCCTTGAGAGCTCATTTCTTTTATTGTTGAATAATATTTCATTGTATGAATATATAATTGGTCCTTGAACATTCTGCATCAGTCAGTTCAAACCTGTTGTTCAAGGGTCAACTCTGAGGCTGGGAATCCACACATGCAGAGGACCAGCTGCACTTATGCTCGAGGTCAGGGCCTTTAATCCCTGTGTTGTTTAAGGGTCAACTGTACCACATTTTATTTATCCATCCACGGCGTTGATTCCAGTTTGGGGTGATTATGTTAAAGCTGCTATAAATATCCACATTTTTGTGTGGACATCAGTTATCAATTCATGTTATTTAAAAGCATGTTGTTTATTCCTCAAATGTTTTGTATTACCCAAATGTTTGAAAGATACCTGGGGTTTTCCAGGTATCTTTCTATTATCGATTACTAGTTTAATTTCACTGTGGTCTGAGAGCATACTTTGCATGATTTCTAGGCTTTTAAGTTTGTTCAGGTGTGTTTTATGACCCAGAATGTGATTTCTCTTGGTAAATGTTCCATGTAAGCTTCAGAAGAATGTGTATTCTGTTGTTACTGCAATGAACCACATGAATGGACAAAGATATCAATTGTATCCAGGTAATTGATAATGCTTTCCAGTTTAGCTATATGCTTACTGATTTTCTGTTTGCTGGTTCTGCCAGTTACTGATGGAGGGGTGCTGAAGTCTCTAACTATAATAGTGGAGATATATATATATCAGGACAAACTTCTATTTACTAAAGGTCTGATGTTCTTATCATCCTGCAGTGACCCTTTGCAGCCTCCAAAGCACCTTATCTCACCTGTAGCTCAGGACGTCTTATACATCTCAATCCCCCTTTCTCTCTCTGGACCTCTCCTGCATGTGGGGTCTCTGATATCCACGTATGTGAGGTTCCCATACATATGTGTGCATTAAATTTGGGTATTTTTTTCTTGTTATTCTGTCTCTTCTCTATTTATTAGACCAGCCAGAAAAACCTCGAGGGCAGAGAAAAGTTTGTTCCTCTCCACAAATCAAAGGCATCACTGTGTTGACTGGGTCATCTATTGGGTGAAAATCTCTTCCTGAAAATGGCAGGGGACCCCTCAAATGCCTGTCCTCTAGGACTTCAAATCCCAAACCACAATCAGGCAAAAAATATAAAGTTATCCCAATACACATCTACTTTTAGACACTGGGGGCTTTCAGGTCAAGTAAGAAAGGAAAGGAGCACCCAGCTCTTAGGGACGGGTTTGGGCCTTGGGTTAGATTTACAAAAAACAAAAACAAAATCACTCTTTAAAAATCACTCCTGAAAACCGGATTGAATTCTGGAATCTCAGTAGTCTTCAACATTACAAATATGAATTGTTCATTAGATCGTACTACGGGTCATCCTGGCGCTCGGTGCTGTGAGGGGCAAGTCTAAGAAGTGTAATTCCTGATCCTGGGCTCTGTGGCTGGGGTCGCAGCTCAGAGGTCCTGATCCCCAAGCCAGA
>PVJD01003783.1:0-153986 GCA_004026545.1 Mormoops blainvillei
TAACCCCTGTTTATATCTTCTGGAATTTTTTCTAGGAAGAAGAAAACATTTAAAACTTCAAACATCACAAATATGTTCAGAACTTGCTTTTATTATTTAATAATAATAATAAATAAAACAGCTTTCTTTAATACATATTTGCAACATTTTTAATGACTCTGTAATATGTACCCAAAAATATACTCAGCCAATTTCTTTCACTATGTACTTAAGTGGTTTCTGGTTTTTATATATTTAAAAGTGTCAACATAGTGAATATCCTTAAAGTTAAACAGTTTCGCCCATCCTTACTTCCTCAGTACCCTTCCAAGTACAAGTGTTGATATGTAGCATATGTGTTTGTTTTTCAATAATTATAATGCAATATAATTTTGTAATTTGAATGTCTCTCCACTTAATTTATTATATGTACTTTCCCAGCTGCTTCATCATTTTTAAGCTCAACATTTTTAATGACTCCAGAACACTCTTCTCTATGGGCATAACAACATTTATTTGTCTACTCCTCCAAAATATGGGTTAGTCTCCATTTTTCAATAATATCAATACTACAAAAGCTCCATTTTTAAGATTATTTTCTTCACATAGCTTCCCTGAAGTCCACCATTTCTGGTAACATTTTTTATAACAGTGGCTAACCCAACAGTATTGTTTATATAATACAGGTTTGTGGTAAATAAATGAAAGACGTGAACCTCGAAGGAAAGGAATATTCACTGATGTCATAAACTAAGACCACCTATTTGTTTTGAAGGCTTACTTGACCATTCTGGAGAATTCTCCCCAGCCAGGAACAAGTTGTTCAGAATCTTTGACAAACTTTGGCTAACTGGCTCACAAAGGTTAAAAACTATATAATAACAATATTATAGCAGCCTTCAAATGGGACTGAAACAACTGTCCCATCATAACCAGGACCTAGCACTGTTTTGTTTCCAGTCGGGAATGGTTGTGCTCTTGATCAGTGACCTTCGGCTCTTTTTTGAGAAAGAGAGACACAGATGTCGGTCAGTAAATTGGGTCTAAATTTAGGAAATTTTTGCCCGTGGAACACAGCCTCGTGAATTAGCCTACACCAGGTCTAAGTTCACGACTGGTCAGGTCAGTGTGATTCTCCGAACACCTGAGCTAACAAGCTCCAGATACAAAATAATTTCACGGTCTGGGTACAAAACAAGTACACAGGCGAGTTGTCCATGATAAGCCAAGCCCCCCAACGATGCGCATTAATGTTACATAACACAATCAGAAGTGGCCACGGGGACAGTCAGACCACCCTAAAGGAAACCCACCTCGAAAACCCCTCCTGTCTCTGTCCACGATGTGAGCAAAGTAGTAAACACAGAGCAGAGGGGCAGAGGCATGAGGGGGTGACCGTGACATCTGCCAGTATTTCCTGTTGCTCCTAGTCATTCATTCAACACAGTGCCTGGTTCTGAATGCGGCGGGCAGAGCAGGGACAATGACCTCATCCTGCCTACCATACCCAGGCGGCCACTGCCACTTAAATCCATGGGCTCACCGTGTGGCAAAGGCAGGTGTCTTTCCCCAAACACACTGGAAAGGGCCGAAATCCATGGTGCCAGATCCCAGGGCTGTGGGACCTGCTTGCTGAACACTCACCAAAGCTTACAAAACCACCCGCCTTCCAGCTATCCAGCTATTCAGAGGGCACGGCCAATACCCTAAGACCTGTCCCAGCTCCAGAACCACCACTCAGGGGACAGCTGTGTCCCAAACCTTCAGAAGCACAGCCAACCTCGTCTAAGTCATGCCCTTTGTTACTGCAAAAACAGAAAACAATACAAACATTCCTTAAGTGTCAGGCCCCAATTTGCATTCCAGGTCCCTCTCTCCCCAAAACAGGTCTAACTGCTTTGCCTTCCATATTCTCCGCCCTGCTCTTATCTCGGGCACCAGCGGCCTTCGAACTGATCTTGGTGAATCTGGCTGCTGGGCTCTGCTGAAGCATGTTTTGGTCAAAGTTTACCAGTGATTATCATCTGCTGGTTGCCACTGGAAGTTCTGGAAAGGAGAATTTGAAATGCAGTTCCAGGCCTTTATGTGGCTGGCTGGGATCCTATCTGCATCTCCCCCCGCACACACCTGCGCACATCAGCAATCACAGTCACTGTGGTGAAGGCGTGACCTCTGGAGCCAGAGTTCCCAGCACAAGTCCTGGTTCCTCCTTCACCTTCGTGACTGGGACAAGTATTACATGTCGAAACGTGTCCTCCCACGATTCCCGTGTGAAGTCCTAACCTCCAGTACCTCAGAATGCAACTTTGTTTAGAAACAGGGCCATTGTAGACGTAAAGAATTAAGATAAAGTTATTCTGGAGAAAGGTGGGCTCCTAACCCAGTATGACTAGTGTCCTTGTCAAAAGGGGAAATTTGGACAGAGAGACCCAAACAGGGGAAGGCCCTCTGAAGATAAAAGCAGATACTGGGCGATGAATCCGTAGGCCAAGGACCTCCGAAGATTTCCAGCAAACCACCAGTGAGGAGACTGCGTGGCAAAGGTCCTCCCTCGTGGCCCTCAGAGCCCCCGACACACTGGTCTGGGACTCTCATCCCCCCGCGCAGTGAAACAGTCCACATCTGTTGGCTAAGCCAGGCCGTTTATACTCTTAGCAGTTTGCTACAATAGTGTGGGCAAGCTGACACAGTACGTTACTCTAGCGCAGTTTTCTTCTCTGTAAAACGGGGATAAGAATGGTACTTCTCTAACAGGAATAAATAAATCACAATTTGTTAAATTGTTTAGAGTAACACCTGGCACAGAAGTGCATATGAACATTAAAAAAAAAATATTCTCCAAACATTCATTCTTAAACAAATAGGTTCTCGCTTCCTTTTATTTTTCCCCCTCTCAAGTTGCCTAAATGTCTCTTCCCACCAAGTTGCTTGGCGAAAGGCAAGAGCAATCATAAACCCACAGCAGATTTCTCAGGAGATGCAGGGCACTTCCACTGGCTGGCATGCCCGGAGCAGGGTGTGGCCTCCGTATCGACAGGAATCTAGATTTCCTCCCTGCTCTTCATCCCACACCCACTCGAAGCCGCACATCCTTTCCCTCCCACAGCAGCCACCGCCCCAGCCTTGGCCCTCATCCTAGCCCTTCTCTCCCCCAAACCCCGAATCAACCCACCGCCACAAATCCAATCATCTTCAGAGCTCCTTCTCCAGTTTCACCTGCCCCATCCACCCCCAGCCTTCAATGCCGTGCAGAAGTGCAGAAGTCCAGAAGTCCAACCCTCCCGTCTAACTTTATTTTGTTACTTTTTCATGAGCGTGTCCCTTTCCACTGAGTCTCCTCACCCCCACCTCCAACTCGTGTCTTTCCCGCACCAGGACTGGTTTCCTCTGAGAATCCTAATACCCAATCAAGAAGGTCCAGCAACAAACTCAAGTTTTCTCTGAAGCCCTCTTTAAACTCCCATGGTATTTACCACCTGGACTCCCACCTTTGTTTTAATGACGAAAGCCTTGTACTGCTTTAACAGTTTCATGCATGTCAATCATAGCATCTCAACTACACTGTAAACTTTGAGACCACTCATTCGTTAGACACTAATGAAGACCCACTAATGCCAGGAACAATGCAAGCCATCGGGGTAACAGCTATTCTTAGCCACCATTTATTAAGAAGTTACTGTGTGCCAGACTTTCTCCTAACCCTTATGATAATGCTGTAAGTGAGGGCCGGCACCACCCTGGTTTACAGATGAGAAAACCAAAGATGAGAGGGATTATGTAACTTGCCCAATAGCACATAGATAAGAAGGGACCGAACTGGGACAAGACAGAAAGCAGGGCTGAGAAATACTGTAACAGGCCAAGTATAACCAGACCCAGAGAATGACGACTGAAGTGCTGTCTATTTGGAAGGATGCAAATAATTATGGATATATCGTTCCCAAACCTTCCTATGAAGGTCTGGGATCAAGTCATGACAGTCCCATCCATGTAAGCCATCCCCAAAATGACAAAACGACAACTGTAAATGGTATCGACTTCATGTCTTACCAAACCAGGCACCTAACATCACTGGACGAAGAGAAAAAGGCTCACTGACAACCTAATGTCACCAGCGGGTAACTCAGGAGCAGTTTCCATTTCTAACACGGAAAAGGCACTTAACTTCACCTTAAACACGGTGCTGTAATAGGCATCTGCCAATGGGACAATAGGGAATTGGGCAAATAAAGGTAAGTACAACTAACATTTGGCACATCTTTATTATCCAACTCTCAGATGAGACTCATTGTGGAAATTGCCTGTGGCGGAGTATATTCATTTCCTAGGGCTGTCGCAATAAAGTGCCACGAACTGGGTGGGTTACACAACAGAACTACAGTCTCACTCCTCTGGAGACTAGAAGTCCAAGGTCAAGGAGTCGGAAGGGTTGGTCCTTCTGAGGACTGTGAGGAAGAAACTGTTCCATGCCCTTCGAGCTTCTGTTGGTTTACTGGCAATCTCTGGAGTTCCATGGCTTAGGGATGCATCACCCGGATCTCTGCCTTAATCTTCACACTATGGCCTCTCTGTTTCTTCCCATAGTTTTCCCTCTGTGCATGTCTGTCTCTGTGTCCAAATTTCCACTTTTTACAAGGACACGGGTTATACTGGATGAGAGCCCACCTTAAAGACCTCATTTTAATTTGATTACCTCTATAAAGACCCTACTTCTAAAAAAGGTCACATTCTGAAGCACTAGGGGTTAGGGCTTCCAATATATTTGGGGGAGGGAGAGGAAATAACAATTTAACCCACAACATGGAGCTCATCTTCTTCAGTACCATTCCTCCTCCTTGCAGTTTATCTGCCAGTCAGAGAAAATGTTTTCCGGCCTCCCTTGCAGCTAGCTGGGGACATGTGACTAAGTTCAAGTCAAGTTCAAGTTCCATGTTCAGGGCAATGATTTGTGCACCTTCAGGGTCACATCCTTTAAAAAGGAAGATGTTTGTGTTTCATTTTCGCTCCTCCTGGTTCCTTAAAACTCGATATGCAGAATACATGACCACAAACAACACCCTAGCCAAGTGCTGTCCTAAAGAATTTTAATACAAGACTTAAGTCATTTTGAAGTTTCTAGTAGCCACTTTAACAAAATTAAAAGGAACAGGTGAAATTAATTTTAATATATGTATTTAATCCAATATGTCCAGAATGTTAACACTGCAATGGGTAATTTTAAAAAATTATTAAGATGTTTTACGTTCTCTTTTGTGTATTAAATATTTAAAAACTAGTGTGTATTTTATAGTTATAGAACATCTCCATTTGGATTAGCCACATTTCAAATTCTTAAGGACCACAGTGGTGATTGGCTACAACAATGCCCGGGCCAGCTCTGGAGGGCAGCAGAAAGTCAATATAAAGCCACCTGGGTCCCTGGATGACTCTAGGGAACAGTGCTGTCCTCCTGGCCCTGGCATGTTTGAAACTTTTACTCGAGAAGAAAACAAAACTTCTGTCTTATTTGCTTTCAGGGTATTTTGTTATGTAATAGCTTATCCTGTATCTTAATAAATATGCCCACTGGGACCTCACAGAAGGAGCCTGCAACTTCTCAGTTATGAAACAACCCTTCGAAGAATGGACCGCTTCATGAGTTCACGCTGACTCCCATGGAAAAAATTCTCCACAAACATAGCCCAAGTTTGAAAAATTGCCATAGAAACATTCTCAGCTTTGGGAAACACATCACAGAATAAACCCATCCAGGGAGAAGATGGGGTTCCTTGGCCTTTCTCTTTTTGTATTCCCACATTATAAATCACTATACTTCCCAACCAGCCAGCCCATTGGACAGCCCAGGAGGAAATAAGAGAGGAAAGACGTTCAGATCATTTGGCATCCTGAGCAAATAAAAGACAAAATCTTTTCAGATAGTGCTTTCCAGAAAGTGAAAAGTTTCATTAATGTGACAAAAACTCATAACTGTAATAACTGGATCACTAAGTTGCTCAGAATACACTGACTTCCCTTGTTTAAGTGGAGGTAGGGACTCTGACAAAAAAAAGGTCAAAGCTAGTCACTACTGCCATCTTTACAGTACTACTTGACCTCTGGCTAATGCTGACACCTACTGCCACATCAATGAAAATAACCACCTTTACATAGCAAAGCTCTTTGGGTGGAAATGCAACTGAAAATCTCCACAGGGTAAATTCAGAAGCAATTCCTATTTCACTCCTGAGAAGTTACATGCAAGAATTTGTCAAAACAAAAATCACCAACGTCAACAACAGTTTGAAATGATTAGGTAATTAACTCAGAATAAAGAGATAAGAGGTAATAACCTAGATGATTCACTGCTGAGTAGATGATCAGATGTCCCTAAGTTTAAGGGCCAGGTTCTGAGTTTCATATTGGTTTCTGGCTGCAGCTGGAAGGGTATCGGGTTTAACCAAGAACTCCTAGGGTAACTAGAAAGAGGCTGTGACCCAGTTGCCAGCAATGGGGTTCCATGAAGAAAGAGACATTTCGGCAGCTCCGGCAGAAGAGCAGAAGTGGCAGCTCTCTCTCACTCTAAAAATGACGTCTGAAGGGCATCTGCCTCGCAGGAAACAAACCACCCCAGAGTCTCCCAGATCCTCCCCTGCCGTAGGGGGGAGGCCCATGTTGGTGAGCTCTGCCACTATAGACAGTGCTCACAGTGACGTACAATCATTGTAGGGTCTTTACACTCCAGACGAAGGGCAGAATTTATTCTGCGCAGTTTGAAGCTCTGGATCTAGGAATGCGAATGTCCTGTGTCAGCAAGTCTGGGCAGCGGTTAACAAGTGCAAGCTCTGGTGTCAAGAAAAAACTGGGGTTCAGATCTCTCTGCCGTTTATCAAATGTGACTTTGGTCAAGTGACTGAACTTCCCTGGACCTTTTAATTTCCTCCTCTATAATTGTTATAATAACAATATTCATTCCTGGAGAGAGTTTTGTAAGCATCACCTGATAAAGAGAACACAAAGCGCTTGGTGCAGTGCCGGGCACAGAGTAAACATTCCGTTGCCAAGAACTCTTCTTATTTCTGGGGTAGCAGGTCAGGGATCAATATGTGTTTACTGTTGTTATTAATACTACGTATTAGACACCGTCACCCACTGAATGACTGGGATACTCTGGCTTCACTCTACTAGACACTGAAAAAGTCCAGATGGCACAGGTGCTGTCAAGCTGAAGTCTACCGGCGAGCACACTCAAATCAGGGGCCAGAGCCTCAGAGAAACTGTCCTAGTGTGGACGGCACAGAGCTACGTTTTGGGTTGAATTGTGCCCCTGCCCCAGAAAACACTGATAGGTTGAAGTCTTTTACACCTCAGAATATGACCTGATGTGGAGATGGGACCTTTACGACAGTCATCAAGTTAATGTGAAGTCATTAGAGTGGGCCCTAATCCAGTAGGACTGGTGTCCTTCTGAAAAGGGGAAACTTGAAGACAGGCACACACGGAAAGCACCACGTGAAGAGCGGAGTGGGGCAGAGATCCATCTGGTGCATCTACAAGCCAGAGGACTGCCCACAAATCCCAGAAGCAAGGGGCGGCTCGGAAGAGTCCCCTTCCCAGCCTTCCCCAAGGACCAACCCTGCCAAAACCCTGATCCCAGACTTCCAGCCTCCAGAACTGTGAGACAATACATCTGTGTTGTTTAAGCCACTCACTGTGTTTACCGCGGCCCTGAGAAATGGATACAAGGTGAAACCAGGCGGCAAACAGATCCCCCATTTAAGAAAGGCTGACAAGACCTGGAAAATATGCCGCGTGACACAAACCGGACCAAATTCCTCTCCAGAAGTTTACAAGTCTCATACCTCCACCCAAAAAGGTCACCGCTGATGTATTTTTAAATTATGTCTACGAGAAAGAGGCTCAGCCTTACAAGAGAATTCGCCAGGACTCCTTTGCCAACAGGGACATTTGGATTTTAAATACTACCCCATCCCCCCCCTTTTTTTTTGTATATGTGTAGTCGGGGAGGGAGGCTTGGGCATGTGTAAAAACTTACTAGAAATGACTAAAAACTCCTTGGAAAAAAAAAATACCTTGGCAGAGATGTCGATTATCGACCTTCATGAGAGCTGTTCTCTCAACAGGCAAGAAATTCAAGCTCCTGTCTGAGCAGGTCACGTCTGGTTCCTCAAGATTCACGGGGTGTGTGTGCCTCTTTGGCTGAGGACTGCGATTGTCAGTAACTGCTACATAAAGAATCCCATCAACGTAATCTCTCATGGAGCCAGCCATTTTGAACTGGCTGCTTTGATATATATATTTTTTTTTAATGGAATGTCCAGTGCTTCCTTATTTCAATGGAAAACATCATTGGAAACAAATCTTTCATAAAACTAATCACACACCACACAAAATAAACTCTGAAGGCCTCTATAATGTTTGAGAGGCATATATCAAGATCTGTCACAAAGATCTTTCAACCCCATTTCCCATCCCTCTGCCTCCACCCATTTCGCTCAGGTCACCAAAAATTGGCATTTCCAGAGACATTCCAGGAGCCTGAGCGTTTTATTAGCACAGGGAAATCCCAACCTTCTTGGCCTCACTTCTCATGATGACAGCTCATTTTTCCATGTGGAACCACGTACTAGTTGCTGCGAATATTTAAAGGGGTAAAGAAGTCGCTCTCAAACTGCAGTCATACAAGATATAAATAATGATGATTTAGAACTCTGTGCTCATTTTATAAGCACAAAAGTCAAGTATGCCCATTTTTAAAACAAGAATGAAATATTTGTAGTGTTGTTATTAAAAGACTCAGAGCTACGCTATGGGCACTCTCTCCTGGGCTCTTGAAGTATCAATATATGATGTCAAGGTCAGTATTTCAAGAGGGTCACCCACTGTGCTACACAGCTCACTCCCTGGTATTACCCTCCCCTCCCCTCCCAAACATCATTCCAAATCCTACCCATCCTCTATGTAGAAGAAAGTCTTTATGTGTAAAGCTCTCCCAAATTACCCCATTTCCAGTGATTTGCCCTTCTCTGAAAATCTAGAGCATTGGCCATCCCGACCCCACAATTTAACAACTGGTTTTTATATCACCTCGAAGGTCCCTTTAATATCTATAGTTCTGTACAATTTTTATTTTGCCGTAGTTATTTCTTTGCATGTAGTTTTTCTCCTCCCACCTCAGTTTATGAGCTCCTTCAAGACAAGAGCCATACTTCACATTTCTCCTATAATCTCTCCCCTATCTACTCCAAGTTTAAGGATGCCCCAAATAAAGTTATACAGAGGAACTGAAAAGTGTCATCCACCATAGAAAGACAGGTGTTTAGCTCCATAGTTCTTTGGCTTCTATGGATTAACTGCAGGCTCCCAAATATGTTCAGGATTTCAAACAACTAGACAATGACATTATCTATCCACAGCCCACAGAATCACGTTCACTCCCCTACTACCCTCACGTAAACCTGACCTTGATGGGGTGGCCATCCGAGTCAACTGTTCCAGAAAGGACACTGGGATAAATCTCTACCTGCATGGTGGTCCTGGAGTAGCAGAGTGACCTTGAGCCCATCCACAGGGGGGGCTCCTTTGGGCCACTTTTGTCCTTTTTCACTCCTGGGTTTTGCTCTCAATGGCCCTAGAAGCCTATCAGGCTGCAGACCTCCCAGACACAGGCGCTGAAACACGATCGCGCCAGTGGGTCACCTGCCTTCTCTTTATGAGAGCACGAACATGATCTGCTGTCCCTTCTTCCTACCCCCCAGAAACACAAAGAAGCCTTTCTTCCAGCCTCTCCGTTCAGCCTCACACAAAGACAGGCAGGAAAATGTGATGGCTGGTGGTTTACGCTCATTCTTTGAGAGAGACCACTCACTTTGTGTCAAAAAGATTGTCATTTGGCTCATTTAACTGAATATAAAAAGTTTAAAATTTATTTTTCTTGTAACAGGAATATTCAAATCAAAAGGCACACGCTGAAAAGCAAGTCTCCTTCCTCTTCCCACTCCCAGCTCTTCGTTTCCCTCCTCAGAGGCAGCCACTGTTACCAGATCATTCTACCCTCCAGACCATATACACACTTTTCCAATCCCACATTTTAAAAGTTGATTTCAGAAGGAGAGGAAGAGAGAGAGAGGGAAAGAGAAAAACATCAATTTGTTGTTCCACTTATTTATGCATTCACTGGTTGATTCTTGCATGTGCTCTGACTGGGAATCAAACCTGTAATCTTGGTGTATCGGGATGACACTCTAACCAGCTGACCCAGCCAGAGGAGATCCCGCTTTTTATCGTGGCTATCTGGTTAAAAGAAAGGAATAAATACTTACCAAGCATCTCCTGACTGCCAGGTCCTAAGACGTGTGTTTTACATATATGAGCACATGTAACCTTCACATCAACTTTGTAAAACTACTATTTTCTCCACTTTTCAGGGGACAAACCTGAGGTTCAGGGATGGTAAGAGATTTGCCGGAGGCCACACACCTAGGTCCAAAGTCACTTTTGCAAGCTGCTGCCTATATTGTCCTGTTTCATAAAATCAAATCTCTAGCCAAATTTTCTTTCAGGAAACCTGGGCTCCAGGAACAGGTTACTTTGGCACACAAACTGGTTGGCTGTACAGCTTAGAACTCTAAGAAGCCAGGCAAGTTACTGTGCCTCCATAGGTCTCAGTTTCTTCACCCGTAAAAGGAGCCCAACAAGAATACCTACCGCCAAAGGCCGTGGTGAGATTAAATGATTTTACCAAGAAGATTGGCATAGCACCTGACACACGGTAAACACTCTGTAATGGTTTCTCTTATCACATGGCTCAGGAACAAACTGGGGCTGGAAATGGTTTTCTGTTTTGTTTCTTTCCCTCCCATTCTTATTAAAAGATTTTATTTATTTATTTTTACAGAGAGGCGAAGGGAGGAAGAGAGGGAAACATCAACGTGTAGCTGCCTCTCACGCGCCCCCTACTGGGGACCTGGCCCTCAACCCAGGCACGTGCCCTGGCCGGGAATCGAACTGGTGACCCTTTGCTTCTCAGATCTGGCGCGCAATCCACGGGGCCACACCAGCCAGGGCTTATCCCTGCCATTGAGCTGCACGGCGGTGCGGCTCTGGGAAGCAATGTGGGATGAACTGGGGGAGCCATCTGAGATTTTCTGGCCCCGTTACACCGGTTTCCTCTGCTCCCTCCCTGAAGCTTGCTCCATGAACATTTCTTCTCTCAGCAGACTGCCAAATGCACAACCTTCCTGCTGCCAAATCCTAGAAGCTTTTAATAGAATTATTACTGGGGTTTTAATGTATTGTGGAAATATCTCAGTTTTTATTTAAAAACTAGAATCCAGCCACACCCTCCCTATTGCCAGGGTTTGTAATTTTTGAAACCAAAAGTTTATTAAATTTTTTTAACCAAAATGCCTAGCATTTCCCCCTGTCCCCTTTCATGTATCATGGAACTCTAGACTGACTAAATCTTTTAAATAATCTCAACCTGTATAAAGGGAAGCTCCCCAAATTCCCTTGGAATGGAAAAGACATTTGTTAATCTGGTCACACATTTTTTCAAACCCATATCCACTCAGCTGGGCAACATTTTCCATTTAACTGCCTTTTCCTTCTTAGCAGAAAGTCAAAGGAGACCTGTAGGCTCTTAGCACTGGACGGCCAGCAGCTGAGGAGGTTTGTAAGGAGTTTCTCAGGGGAGTTGCCGGGGTGAGGGGCAAAGAAGTCAGAACACTGAGGCTCCCACCGGCCAACGGCCAGTTGGATGCCTCTGGCCAAGTCACTTCACATTCCAAGTGTCAGCTAGCTTACCTGAAGAATGAGAAGATGAGACCAACTTTTTCCTGAAAAACCTTTCTAGCTCTAAGTTCCTTTCAGTCAGACAAGATTCCGCAATCATTGCACAAGCATCTTCTCTGGTCTGGGTCTTATCAAAAGGGCAGTAAGTTACTGTCATGATGCAACCTCAGGAGATAAGCTTCAGCCAAAAGGAGGTGTGTGCACTTTGTTGGCCATAAAAGACGCAGCCTCTATTTATTGCAAAAATGTGGCTGTGCCAAGCTGTCATGTAACTCACAGCAAAGCAATAAAACCCAGGGTCACCTTTAATTACCTAATATTAAACAACAGCCAAGCAAGCCCTTCATGAGGACGATGTATCTGGAATTCCATCAGATACCCTTCCATGAACTTCTCCCATTCAATGACTCTGCTTGACGCATCTGGAATGCAGCTAGTATGAGACTGGAATCTCGGCAGGGTTTATGAGGTGACCTTTTGTCAAAATAGCATTGTGTATAATCCCACTGCTATGCTATTTTTCTCCATTTTCTCCTCTGGAAGGCTTTGTTTCACAATGCTGACATCATAGCTGGTTCCTCCAATCCAGTCTTTTATGATGAAGTACAAATGAGTAAGAACCCCAGGAATCCAGGGGGGGAAAAGGTACAGGCAGCAGCAGATATTGTTTTGCCATAAAAGCCTCCATAGAAAGTTAAGAACAATTTCCTGAGGCTAACCATGAGCCATGCTCGAGAGGCAATTCTTTAACCACCCTCATGAGACTAGCTTCTAAAAATCAGATTTGGGGGACTTTAGAAACGCTGAGCTTTTTATTGATTTCTTCCTTTAAGATGTGTAATGTGTTCCTTTCTCTACAAGGCACAGACCCCAGGAATTTTAAAATGTCACTTCTGAAAGCTATACACACAAATAGCAAGGAGCCTAGAGCTGGCCACTCCCAAAAGCCACCCTGAGCCGGGGCCCGGATGAACCCAGGGCCTTGTAGAGTTTGGGGGTGGGGAGGACTACTTCTGCAGCGCCGGGGGTCGGGTGGGGGCAGCCAGACGGTGTGTCACCGAGGACTTACGTCACTCTTCCTGAACTTTGCTTTCAAGCTCTTCATGTTCAGTCCATTCAGCCTTCCGAAGCTCTAGAGGTGACTGCTCAACACCTAAGCAGAGAAGGACAGAAAGAAATTGAGTGTCAAGGTTTCTGAAGAAACACCATGGGCAGGAGGCTGGGGCTGAGTTAGGCAGGTGGTCAGGGTTACGAGCTAAGACGTGGCAAAGGACATGCTCTTTCCACTCAGGATATATACTCTTCCTGGAAACTTGTGACATTTTCAAGTTAACCAGGCCTTTAAATTTTACCTCAACTTTCCCAACATTACAATGACAACAAAGTATAAGTAACTACTCAACTGTCCTTATACAAAATACAGTATCTGTATGCTGAAGTAATTCCTCTACACGTCTTTCGTGTGACAATTATACCACCCACTTCCTTGTGAAGGGTCACCACAGCGAAGAATGATACGGACAACAGTTCATACCCCAGATGCCATGCATTCCCTCTTTATTTTTCTCTGCGTGGTTTTTTTCCCCATCTTGAGACACACAGGGCGGTTAGTGAAAAATGTTAGGAACAACAAAACCTCCCTCAGCAATACCTCATTCCTCCAGAGGTCGCTTTAAACAGTGAGACACCCCAGGTCCTTGTGGGACCCAGCCATTCCCAGCTGGAGCTGCAAGAGTCTTACGAAACCACCTTATTTAGGAGGGGTCTGTGGTCCCCCGGGAAGTGAATATAATTTTCTTAAGTATATATGGACTAGTTTTCATCTGACTCTGCAAGGGGGTTGTCACCCTTCCAAATTTAACATGACTGATGGAGTCTGAGACCCCTGTTTTCCAGAAGTAGAGCCTCGGAGAAGTCAGGAGACTTGTCTGCAGCCACAAGGCCTGTGTGTGCTGGAATTCAGGACCAGACCCCCAAGCCTCATTGCCGGGTGCCTCGCTCACTGCCCTCTGGCCTAAAACTAAAACCAAAGTGCAGAATCCTGTGCTAAAATATCGTATGTAGTTTATCTTCTTCATCCTTAAACATGGAAAACGCACAAAGTGTGGACCTCTGCATTTAGGTCAAAAAAGGCAGGGAACCCTACGTGCAAGTTCCCGTCACAGGTGATCATTAGTACTCTATAAATGTAACTGCCAGCCTCAACTGACAGAAAGTGAGACCAGGTCAACTTCCAACGGTACTGGCCATTTGACCACTGAGAAATAGGGGTCAAATTCTAACCACAACTGACCATTCATTTCCGAGAGCCATTCGAGGCTGTCTCTCGTTCCTCCACCATCTTATCATTGTGGACTACACTGATCAGAGGGGACAGAGAGGGGGCAACGCAAGCACCTACATGGCTGTCCCCCTCCGTCCTCCTCTCCCCCTTGCTGCCTCTGTAAGTCCAGCAACTCGCTGGCTCCTCGTGTGCTCACTTTCATGATCACTGCTGCTGTTAAGCGAGGTCCTTGGATGAACGGTACGAGAGCCCAGTCATCATAAAGCCCTTTAATGACATTAATCTGGAGGTCGCACTGTTACTTCAGCGTCCCTGTGGTCCCCTTCAATCTATCCAGCTCGGAAGGTAGAAGGGACAAAATTCATGTCGCCTTGGAAACTGTACATACCGTAATTACACTTTGGGAATTGCCAAGTATTTAACCACAGAGAAGGCTGGGCCAGTACCTGAACAGCAAAGCACAAATTCTGGGACAGTGTGTCTCAAAGTTGGCCCCTGGTTCATCTGAATCAAGGACCTGGGGACAATTTGCTGAATGCAAAACCCTAGTCCGCATCCCCCTGAAACTGAACCTCAGGGAGCAGGGCCCAGGAATCTATTTGGTTCGATCTTTTGCACACGGATGTTTGAGAACCTGAAACTGAGGTAGATAAACACGGAATATACTTGTCTGAGTTGCACTGATTTATAAATAGTCTTTTTTTCATCCCAAAACAAAGCACCTTCTAATGAATCTAAGTGGCAGTACTGATAATCAGATATTTCCAAGCTGTCATTGGCTCATGGTCCTCCACCAACTGTAGCTAGAAAATCATCCTTGGAGTTCAATTCCTTCCACACTCTGGGCGAAGTGTTAATAACCAAGGAAAGGGGCCAAATCCACGCAAGAGGAAAGGAAGAGAAGAGAGGTCAAGGCTTGGATAATCCATAAACCATATAGCCCAGGGGTCCCCAACCTCCCTACTCCCCATCCGTGGACTCCTTCCGTTACCACCTGAGCTCTGCCTCCTTTCCACAGCCCTGTCCAGCCTAGGTTCCATCTCCTGTCCCTGGTGCCCAAAGGTTGGGGACCACTGGTGTAGCCCACCAAGGTGGAATCCACCCAACGCCTTCCTTCGGTTATGGTGGGGAAGACTTCTGTTTGAGGTCATGGTGGGTTTTCAGAGGGGCTGTACTAGTTTTGTGTGTGCTTATCTTTGGCACTGTTTTTAAAGCACACCAGTAAGCAGCATACAAACTCTAATTTGAAGAAGATTAAATAAATAAAGCAACTAACTCCAAAGGTTCCCAGGGGAAGGGATTAGCTATGAAATAAATCATCTTCCTGGAATAATGGCTCTGGGTGTGTGGTAGGTAGCTGGGTGGTCTATGGGTAGAACTCCAGGATGGGAGAGATAGGGGTCAAGGGTAAACAAATTCTGCAAATCTACAGAAGAGTAACTTCAGAAATCAAGAAGGGTGGCTGGGGGTAATTAAAGTTAGTAATAGATCACTGCTTTCTTGGTATTTGCGAAAGAATCTTAACACACGGAAGCCAGGACTAGTGGAAAGTAACCTGCCCTGAAATGATGCCGGGCTCCTTCTGCCTTAGCATCTCTGCTTCCCCAAGGGGACCCACAAGTAAATCAGGGACTTGCTTGCCTTCCTGGGGCAGCTGGAATCTCACAGCTCCAATTCCCACATCCAAGCTTCCAAAGCCTAAACTGGGTTACAGGCTACCTTGAGTATAGTGACACCCAGTAATTTAGCAAGGCTACACTAAGAGCAGTCCTTGGAAATGTCACTTAATCAAGACGCTTCATTCCCAAGGGCTGCAGTGAAGCTGAACTAACTGCACAGCAGCCTGATGTGGATGCTTCGAATAGAGGATAAAATGTTACACGTATGCAGGAAAAGTTGTTTCAACTAAGTTCTTTCATTTCAAGCAAAATAAAGCACATCTACCCACTGAACAGGAATATCAGACAGTTCACTTCCTGCTCAGGTCACGGTCAGTCAATGAAACATGGCTCCCATCACGGGTCACCAGTCACCACGGGAGTCGGCGTCAATCTGTGAGGACGGAACAGCGCGGGGCGGGGCACGGCCTCAGCACCTCCCATCTGAAGGACTGGGTCCAGCAAACGGGGTTTATTTAGTTAATAAATACACGGGGTTTATTTAATCAAAGCTTAACATGAGCTATCCTTACCTGATACTTCTAGTCTGAATCAAAAACATTGATATTAGCCTATAGAGTTTTATTATGAACTGATAAGTTATACTCCTTTGAGTATTAAAAATAACTTACAATGGATATAAGGTTTCCTTTCAGGGTGATGAAAATGTCCTAAATTTATTGTCATGATGGCTGCACAACATGTGACCATACCAAAACCATTCAATGATACCCTTCAAGTAGGCAAACCGAATGGGATGTGAGCTGTATCTTAACAAAGCTGTTTTGTATATTTTTTTTTAATAGCTTAATAATCTCCATTACCTTCTTCAGTCCTTAAGAGTTAGAAAAATTCCAGGTTACAAACCTCTGGACTGACTGAAAAAGAACTTCAACAGGACAAAGATGAACAAGTAATGTCCTTCACACTAAAATGTGGTTGCTTCTAGTATTTCTTTATTTACCTATTTCTATGCCACACCCCACCCCTGACTGAAGTGGCTAGGAAAAAAGGTCCTCTCTTGTTATCTTCAGAGTACTTTGCCGGCCCACCCCCACCCCCACACAGGACCCAAGAACTATTTTGTAAGGCAAGGCTGCCAATTATGTCCAAAATGAGCGTTCTCTGGGAGCCCCGGCCAGGTACTCTGATTCTGTAATCAGAGGTAAAGCTCTGAAATCTGTAATTTCTGTTTTAACTTCTTGGGTAATTTGGCTGCTCAGCTAGATTAGGGGAATCCCTGTTCTAGACACAATGATACACACCTATAATCGGCACTTTCATTAAAAAATAACCTAGCGGCATTGTGCAAGTAGATAGGATAGATCAGTATCTTCAAGCGTGGCTTATGCTTCAATCTTTCACAATATTGGGGGGCGGGGAGTTGGGAGGATGGGGGCAGCCCTGGGGGGCGGGGAGTTGGGAGGATGGGGGCAGCCCGCCACACTCTAAATGCTAGGAGAGCAAGCAGCTGCTACCCCGCGGCCACTAGTAACAGTATGAGCTGCCAAGGGCAAATGGTCGCTATGCATTTGCCTGAACCACGAGGATCTCTGGCCGTCTAAGACACCGTCTCACAGGACTCGAGGCGGCGGACTCCCTGAGAATCACCCCGCACTGGAGGCGCAGAGGGAAAAACGCTGTCCTCTCGCTACCTCACCCCTCCGTCACAGAAGGGGCGCCCGCTTCTCCGGAGCGCTCAGCCCCACCAGGGCACTAATCCGCGCCCCGGGCAGGCTTCGGGATTTGTTTTCTTCCAAGTTTAAAAGAACATCAGACTGCAAACCGAAAGCACTGACGAAGGCATTGAACAAATGTAAAGAACCAAAATTAAAGCACTTTTCTCCTTGCCAGCATCTACCTCTTCTCCCTTAAGTATTTGATTGTTTCCTCAGATAATAATCTCTCCGCAACGACAATGGAAATTTAACCAAAAGCTGCACCAACACTCAATTCTCTCCATCTGGAAAAGCAAACGCGTCCTGTAAAAGGTCTCTCCAGACCCGGCTTCCCAGTCAAGATGTCCCTGACAACACACAGAGCACCTGAGGCCATCCGGGTAGAAGCGGCTTCAGGTCTCTGGCTCTGGGACAGGGCTGTGCCTCTGACTGTGTCGCTGCTTCTGGGACGAAGGACCTAAAGTGGGAAGAGAGGCCAGGGAGTGCTGTGTCCCTGCCCCCCGGCCCAGTTTACTTTATCCACAGCAGATCTGTTCTTGTGAAGATAAGGAAAAAACATTTAAACACACACAGACATTTTAGGTTACAGGAACTCTGGGCAAGTCCTATGGAGGATGTGAGTGCAGACCACAGGTATGAGGAGAAAATGATACAACACTGTCTGGTCGTTAGCTGTCCACTAATGCAGAAATTCAAAGGGCAGAAATCTTTGAGGACTGGAAAAAAATCAGAGAAGACTTCACAACGGGGATAAGGGGTCTAACTAGCCTGAAAGGAAAATGAGGACAAACTGAGGGGCCAAGGGCATCTTGTCGGTCCCCTCCCACAAGAGGGGACACACCTGTCTCAGATTTTCCAGACAAGAGTCGGACACCCGTCCAGTCTCTTTAAGCTGTTCTAGAAGTTTCTCTCGTGAGGTTAAGTAGAGGTGGTGGAAATCACTGCACAGTCCTCTCAGAAGAAAGATCCTCCCCCGATCTGCCCACACTGCGGCTCCTACAGACCCTGCGTGGGGGTGAGGGGTTCAGGAGTCCTGCTACCAGTTTTCAGAAAATCTGAGAACATGCATCTCCCACTGTTTGCTTACTTCGGAATGATGGGTTTTCAGGGTAGGATTTTCATTTTGCTTATACTAGGGCACTGGCCATTGGCATACAATCAATAAATGTTTCATGCGTGAACGTGTAAGACAAGATTGGGTGAGGACCCTCGACAGCCTTCGGACTTCTCCTTTGACCTCAGCAAGCCTTTGGTCCCAAGTGCACTGGGTTAGCTGCACTGGGATCGACTAAACGCAACAGAGTGAGTAGGTTTTACCACGTTCATCTGAAAGCACTACGAAAGAGTTAAAAGTAAGTAAATAAAAGCCCAACGCGTTTGGCCTATGAAGCCTTACCAGTATGCCCCTCCCTTCCCCTCCTGCCTGTCCTCTGACCCCTCCCGTTGCTACCCTTGCTCCTCACTCATCACTGCCTCCCCAAATCACACGCTGAGCTGAGCTGCTCTGGGGGAGCTGACCATTCTGAGTGATGGAATGTGAGAGTCAACAGACGGCGAAGACCTTCAAATAGACACCCTCGGAGCAAAAGGTACAAACCTCCACTTGCACAACAAGTCGCTCGCGGGGGTGCTATGTGTGGCATGGCGACCACAGTTAGTAACAGTTAGTGACGCTGTACTGCCTATTTGAAAGTTGCTAAGAGAGTAGATCTTAAAAGTTCTCATCACAAGAAAAAGATTCTGTAACTATGTGAAGTGACAGATACTAACTAGACTTGTGGTGATCACTCGGCAATATATACAGATATCGAACCATTATGCTGTACACCTGAAATTAATATAATGTTACGTATTAATTATACCTCAATTTTTTTAAAGTATTTAGCAACTGAAATTGAGTGGAGAATTTCTTTATACTAAAGAGTAATCAGAAAAGTCACAGAGGTTATCCAGAGGCAAACTCAATACATTTTAAAGAGCCTGTGTGACACGAAACAGAGATGCTTTATGATGACATAGTAGGGGGCTTATTTACTCGACAGATCAGATACACATGAATAAATGAATAAACAAACAAGCAAGCGCTGCTGCGCAGTCATTATGGGCTGGGTGCTTTCATATATGTCATCTTTTTTATGAATTAACTAAGGAGTAGGCGTGTTAAAGATTGCCAGGATGATAACGCACAGAAAAGTTAAGAAACATAAAAACACATGTAAAGCAGTAGCTTCATTTTGAAGTGAATCGTTTCTAAAACACTCTAATATATATATTTTTTGCAATGAAATGACCACATTCTTTTTTAAGCTGCCAATGTCTTTCAGGTATTTGCATCATGCTAATCGTGTAGTGAAACTCTTGAGAGTATCCGTCTTCCTCCCAACATTCCCAACTTGCCTTTATCTGGGGGGTAACATTTCTCCTGGGAAACAAACGCTTCACCCTTCTTTTAAAGAGAAGGCCTGCCATCAACAGGACTGATCTCAGTCCGTGGGGCAGAGCCACCAGCACTATTTAAAAAATCAGCGCGGGCTCTGGCAACATTTCTCTCTGACCCGTCAAGTATGCTACTCACACGCTCCAATAGTCCACCAGCACAGAGCCCCCCGGTCATCTCCTGCCCTAAATCCAACCAATTTAAGAAAGCACGGGCTTGATCTAAGCTAGCTACCTCTGGAATATGAACATCATTCTAGGACTGAGGAATGCTGTGTGACTGTCCCTCATTTTCAGGTTATCGTAAAGATGATCTCTAAAAGGTTCTTTCTGTTGCCACAGCATTTGATGTTTATGTCAACAGCACCGTCTAATCACCAGGCACATCCATGCAGAACCAAAAGCTGCCCTGCAGACAGACACCTACTCATGAGCCCCAAACGGCAAGGAGTGTGGGCTAAGCGCCTTAGCTTCTTCCTCCCAAGTCCGTTCCTTCTTGGGTTTTACCTATCTTGAAACCCAAGAGAACCAATCAGTTTTAAAAATAACGGTCCACTCTTGAAACATTGCTGGTGAAAATGTAAAATGTAGAAAGCAAAAAGTCACTATGGAAAGCATATTAGCCAGTTCCCTATGAAGTTAACTATAAATTCACCATATAATCCTATGTAATCTTGCTAAGAGAAATGAAAACATATATCCACACAAAGATCTGTGCAGGAATGTTTATGGCATCAGTACTCCTAACTGCAAAAAAGTGGCGACTACTGAAATACCCATGAACTAGGTTCACAAAATGTGGCATTCCCATGCAGTGGGTGCTATCCAGCACTTAAAAGGAAGGAAATACCAGTGCAAAGCACAACATGCGTGAAGCTCGAAACCGCTGCACCAAGTGAAGGTCGGACACAGAGGACCAAAGACTGTAAGATTCCATTCGTATGACATGTCTAGAACAGGCGAATTTACAGAGACAGGAAGCAGGTCAGTGGTTGTCGAGGGCTGGGAACGGTAAGAGTGAGTGACTCAAACAGGCACAAGGGAATCTTTTGGGGGTGAGGGAAGTGTTTTAAAACTAGATTGTAATGATAATTACACAACTCTGTAGAGTTTCTAAAAAATCATTAAACTGTATGCTAAAATTGGTGAATTGTATGGAAGGAAAATCATACCTCAAGGAAGCTGTTTTTTAAAGGACCAAATACAAAAAGAGAAAAAGAAGTCATTTGCAAAGTTGTTAGGGAGTGAAAAATATCTTTAGAGTGAGGGGGTAGGCTCCAATTTATGATCATATTAAACTACCGTTTTTACTCGAGAAAGGCGGAATTCCCAAACATTTGCTTACTGCGTATTTCATCAGCTCTTCAACTTGGTTTCAAATGGGGATTACTTGGACTCTTCACATTCTGGAATGCTGGAAATGTCATTTGCAACGATCACAATGGCTCTGTTTGGCTTGCTGAATCTTTACCCAATCATCCAGTACCTCAAATACTTTTCAGAACACAGGATAAACGAGATTCTAAAACAGATTCTGTGAACTCTGGTTCCCTAGGAAAAGAAGTAAGGGAGTGGAGAGAGGACACAAATTCTTTCTGCTGCCCAACTACCTGCCATGTTTAGATGTCATTCAAACACCTCGTACTCAAAGAAGCCTGTGTCTCACCTCCAGGCCAACAGAGAGGGGATGCTGGCTCCCTGGAGGGCAGGCCTCGGGGTGCTCCTCCCTGAGCGCGGCTAGACCTAGGATGTTTGACTGATCCTCAGTGCCTGGCCTTCCCTCCCTTTAGGAAACTGTCCTTCTCCCCCTGGCCCCCGACACCCACCCCCCAAGTCATACTCTAACTGTAGCTAGTCCCTGAGTGATAGGAATGTGTCCTCCGCAAGGCTATTCAGAGACTCTCCCAGGGACTTTTGGAGGTGGGAGAGGGAAGGGGAAGGGGTGGCATCGGGGAAGGAAGAAAAGGGAGAGGAGAGGGGAATGGAAGGGGGATAGAGAAGAAGGGAAGGGAGTGGGAAAGGGGGAAGAGGAAGGAAAGGCCTTCCTCTCTGGTGGAGAAGCTGCGGTCCTGGCAGCTGCCGGCAGCCTGTGTAGGCAGCTCGTTTGAGAGGGTCAGCCCCTGACTCCAGGGGTCCCAGGCTCTGCTAGAGTCACGCCCTGTCAGCACAGGATTTGGGGGTCACACAAACGAAGGCGCGCCCCTTCTAGCATAAGCTAGTTCAAGCTGGGTTTCTGTCACCTGCAACCTAGGGTCCTGACAAGTCCTTTGGCACCTTCTCGCCTATTCGGACTTGTTCGGGCTGTCATCTCAGCTCCTGCAGACAGAGACGAGCCTAGAACTCAACAGCAGAGAGTGGAGTCCGCTCGGCCCAGCTCTCCAGTCCGTAGCTAAATCCACTTCTTGAACCTATAGGAGTGAAATATACACTCTCTGGAGTCTAACTGGGATGAACAGAACGGGCTGGCCCACAGTGGACCCTCTGAACCTGCAGGTTAGGGAGGGCATATTTACCATTCGTTTGTTTGACTGTTAGCTGCTCCTTGATCTATTCTGCCCCAGGCCTCATGCCCTTGGTCCCCTCCCACCCCCCACATTAGCACCACCTCCAAAGCATTCCATTCATTATTCCCCCCATCATTCCAGTCACTGCAGAGGACCTGCCCAGCCAGCCCACGGGGGTCTTCTGGGCAATTTCTATCCTCTGCCTCTTCCACAGGAGCCAGCCAACAATGAAAACAATTGCAACTCTAGCCACGAAGAGTGTGCGACCACTGTGAAACTCTCACAAAGTGAGTAGCTACGGTAACAGCTGGGCCCCGGGGGTGGGGGGGAAGAGGGAGGACTCAGGGTGGACCTTCTCTCCTCTGCTCCCCAGAGCTGAGGCAACAAGGAAGCTGCTTGGGGATCTGAGGCTAAGGGTGAATAAGGGAAACCCTCAGAACAGAGGGGAACAAAGAGAACGGGGTGGGTGGAGTACCCTGGGCTCAGCTGCGCCAGGAGGCCCCAAGGCCCAGGGATAATCCCCTGGACAGTTACTCTTTGAATTGCCCTGAAGATACGATATGCAAACACACTGTCACTCACCCTAATTTATTCTAAGTAAGACCCCTAGAAAAGAGGCCTACGCAGTGGCTCAAACAACAAGGCATCACTCCCCAAGGACTATGCCAGCCTGGATTTGTCACACTGTTGCCTGGCAAAGCAAATGGAAAAGCCTTTCAGATCTTTCCCCTCAGTGCCTGTGCTCCATGGGTGTGTGTCGGGGGTGCGGGGGGGTCGGGAGGGGGGCAGTTAGAGTCTCCTGCCCAGTGAAGACAGCCTCTGTTAACTGAATTGGGTGCCCTGGACCCCTCTCTGTGTTTAGGGGTCAGAAGCAAACGGCATTAACACGAAGGCTGGGAGATATTTCATTAGCAGTAACAGGGGCTTAACATGCTCCCCTTCATTCCCCACCCACATCCACACATGCTGGGAGTGTTTACACAGTGAAAATAGCATGGCTACATGTGACCTTGCAGATTAAGAGAAAAAATAAGAAAACTATACTGTTTTAATTACTCAGGTGCTCTGAGTACCAACTACAGGCCATGTAAAAATGTGGACTGTACACAACCCCTGCCTACAAAAACCAACTCACTATTGTTTTATATATACAGTTCACATGCACAAAAGCAGAGATACAGATTTGTAAACCAAAAACACAAATGCCCATTAGGCCATGGAATCAGTTTGTGGTGAGCCGTATTTCTCTAAAGAAATGCTTCAAGCTATGAGCAAAATCCCTGATAACTGGCTAAAGACACAGGGAAACAATCAAATATGTATATAATGAGGGTATTCTAGGTTTCAGATGGTACTGGGCTGCCAAGGCCGACAACATATTACTTAAACTGATGGAGTCCAGTAGCCACATGTGAAATGTGACCCGACGCACAGTGACAAGTACTATAACTGGAAAATACAGTCATTTCAAAGACTTACTATGAAAAAAATATCAACTCTACCACTAATTAGTTTTATATTGAGTACATGTTAATAATACTTTGGATCTATTTGGTGAAATAAAATATATCATTACAATTAATTTCATTTGTTTGTTTCTTTTGTGTGTGGCTACTAGAAAATTTAAAATGACTGCTGTCTTGTATTTCTGGCTTGTTTATGGTTCCATGAGGCAGGGATGGCTTAGATTTTTTCTTCACAGACTGTGATGACAGTATCCATTTGCAATCACAGCCTTTTATCATTATTACTAACAAGGCAGGCACCAAATTAAGCACAAAATGTATTTTACCACGTTTAACATTCACTTCCTATCATAAAATCATAAAGCTCAGATCTGGTTTAAGATCTGAGTTAACTGCGAGTTAATGATAATGAAAGTTGTAGTTTAAAAGGTTTACTCTGTCACATGCAGAAGAAAGAATGATTAACCAGCCATGTTATTTCACTCCACGCTGATGAACTTCTAGGCACACTCAAGCACTACTCTGTTATATACAGTTCAGAAAATGGATATTTTTGTCTATCAACAAATGGACACTCTTCCAAAGGGTTCCGTAGGAAATGCCACTTCCCTCTCACTGTCAGTGCCACCGTCTTCATTTTAACCACGATTTTTCTGCTCTGCGCCTAGACTGTGATCGAAACCAGTTGTCCGGTGAAATGAGGAACTTGGCAATGCGGTTTTAGTGGACTGGTCACTACTAAAGGAATTATGTCTTTTCGTTGTCCGTATTGCCTAACGGTATGGTAACAAAAGGACTAAATGGAGGAACAATAATACAGGAAAGAGCTGTGAAACTTCACAGATGTGTTGCAATGACATATGGGCAAGCCCCCTTTACTGCTACAGATTATAATGGCAGGTATAATCATATTGGCCAATGTGTTGGCAGTTCCTTTAAGGTAGGTTGATAAAGAACACGGTAACATTAGCAATACAACAACAGTGACCATTGCTACCATTTACTGAAATTTTATCTTACATTGCAAAATTTTAGTTTTTCCTACTATCTTCTGATAAACGAATGCCGTATCATTTAATTCTCACACCACTTTGGAATCAGATGCTACTGTTACTATTCCCAGTGTCCAGATCAGGAAATGGCAGTCCGGAAAGTTTATCTGGCCCAAGTGGCACAGTATATAAATGGAGAGGGCTGGGTTTAAACTCACTGTCAGCTCATGGGCCCAATACACAACCATGGGCTGTGTATTAGACAACTCTAATCATCATTAAAAGTCTGGCCAACAGACCAACGTTTCTACTGCTTAAAAAGTTAAGTTGCCTTTAATGACGGAACAGGGCTCCATCTGCTGCTGGCACTTCCCAAGCTCCCTCTAGGAAGTCTGAATGGAGCGACTGGAAAAAGGCATCCCTTCTGGCCCGGTGCCTGCCCTCACGCACCCGCCCCCACCGCCTCATTGCAGGCGGGGTCACGTTCTTATTTCCTTATCCTTTTCGTATGTGCAGCATATGCTTAATGAATAAAGTCATTAAACTTTCAAGTAAGGAAAAAAAAAAACCTTTTCCATATAGCTTTGCAAAAGATACCAAGTTGTAAAAGAGAAAATGTAAAGATAATTACAGACGAGTGAGGCAGCTATTTTTATACTCAGCTGAGCTGATGAACTACGGATTGCTGTGGAGGTTTCCATGTTTTGAGCAAGGATTTGGATGGGCAGGACTTCTAGACACCCAGATACTTCCTTCTCATGAGGACACCTCTGAATGATTCTAATATCCTGTATAACAACTCTCTCCAAGCTATAAGAAAATGAAATAACTACAATTCTTCGGGGCAATGAGAAGCACGAATATTATAGTAAAAGTGAAATCCTAAGACACATGCCCCGGCGAGGCAGGAATGGGGCAGGGAGTGCGGGTGATTTTATTCTGGAAGCCCACACAGAAGCAGCTCTGGCCTGGGAGGCGGCCACCCACGCCCAAAGCAGATATCACCGGGATAGGGTGTGCAGCTCTCTGTGTTTCTTTTGCCACCGTGGATATAAACACCCACTTGCAATGTAATGAGAATCAAATGTGCTTTGTTCCAAGGGGTATGCACTTTAAATAATCAGGGGTGGTTTCAAAGGGGAGGAAGAAAGCACGCTTGTTGTCAAACAAGGCACCAACAGTAACACGGCAGTCAACAGATTGGCCAAGAGACAGGCTGGGATGGGAGTCATTTTGAGGAAATCTCCGTCTGGCTTTTAGAGACTCTAGAAGAAAAGCAACAGAAAAAGTAAACCAAGAGCACACCCAACATGGTATAAAACTGAATAGCATAGAAAGACTCTAATGAGGGGTGGATCGAGATTGCTGACTGGGCACACAGATACTGTCAGTAGCAGAAATGATTTTTTTCCTTAAAACAAACCAAAAAAACACCTCCTAGGAAACCCTGGATGACTTACGGATAATAGGTTATAGTTTCTATGTCTATATTTTGAATAGTTTTTTCCAATTAAAAAAAAAACAACTTAGAGAAATGGGAAACCTTTTTTTCTCAAAATAGAACAATGACTTAGGGCCTCCCCCTGCAAAAAAATCTCAGAATTAAAAAAAGAGAGAGCTCCAAGGAGATTCTGAGAGCATCTGAATCAACTTTCACACATGATGAACATGGAACGGGGTTGGACTCAATTCATCGCTTGCTCAGAGGGAGAGCGGCAGGCCCCTCGCCCCACGCAGTCCTGTGCGAGGACCTCCTGCCAGGGCTCAGTGCAGGAGGCACCAGCACAGGGTGGGGCTGGGCCCAGGCCGCTACCTTCCTCTGTCTTTCCCAAGGCAGAAAAAGAAAAAGCGAGCCACTGTCCAGGAGCCTACCGACTCACAAGGTCTGGCTCTTTTGGGCAGCAGGAAGAGGCCACCGTGCATGGGCAGCTGCTCCTGGCTGCATTTTTACTGGGTCCTAACTGCCCACCTCAAATTAGGGGCTCCCTTTCATCTCTGAAAAAATGATTAATCAGTAGTATGTCAACTTTCACGAGACATGTTCCAATTACATAAGCCTTCCTGTCAAACTAAGAGTCTTGGCCCAGAATTTGTTCGCTCACCAACAAAGCTTGACACAAGGATTTGTTTCTGTGGCTCTCACTTAGCAGATGCCAAGGGCCTGGGTTCCAGATCCTTCTGACTTTCATGTTGCTGCTCGATGCCATCTGCCTCAACTGGGACTCTACACTTGAATCCTTTTCCCTATCACCCATTTAAAATACACCCAAGAGGCCATTGATATATTTAGCTTTGTTTGTCAACTCCTATATTCATCATGCAAGATAAAAGAAAATTCAGTTGGCTTCTAGAGAAATAGCCCATCGCACTGTAACAGTGAATGTTTTGGGTACCATGAGTTAAGGACCGTTCTTAGGGTATTTCTAGGTACCCTACCACACACTGGTTGCTCCTGGACTTTCGGAACAAGGACATCATTTCCACCACCACCCTCCAAAAACACCCTCGGGGGTGAATGCAGAAATTCAGGGCAACGATGAGTATTCACCCAGCAGCAATTCAGAGAAATACATTTTTAGTCCTAGAAATTCTGTTTGGTTAGCACTGCTTGGGACTGTTGCTGGCCTGTCTGTGTGGACAGGAGGATCGGGATTCCTTTCTGTGCCTTCCACAGTTAGAGTGCTGGAAAGCCAAGTTACGGAGAAGAGAAAAGGAAGACAGGTGCACTTCTGAGCATCATATTGCCTATGTTTTCCTCTGAATTCAGGTTTAGGCAAAAGGGGGCAGAAAAAAATCTGAAGAAAAGTGTTTTAAAGGTAAGTGATATGAATTTAAGTAGAGTGCTTTCTTTGTAAGATACTATAATTTTTATCCAGACGGAACCTGTAAATGTGACTCTTGGGGCACTCAATGACAGCCACTGAGGAGATCCAAAAGAGAAATTCTAAGTAGAAAACCACAACAAAAAGCATTACATTCATTCAACAAACATTCGAATACCTACCATATGTCCACATTGTTCTAGACACCAGGGGTATGGCAGTGAACAAAAGAGATAAAACCCCTGTTTTCATGGGGTTTCTAATCTAGTATGAAAAGACAGCCTACCACTATAAATTAAAATATTTGGCAAGTTGGAAGGTGAGAAGTACCATCGATGAAAATAAAGCAGAACAGAAGACAAGGTGCCTGGAAGGGGGTGGCCAGGGGAGGTCTCCTGAGAAGGTGATGTCTGAGTAAAGCTCTGCGGGGTCACGGGGCACAGACACGTAGGCATCTAGCGGAAGAACATTCCGGACAGTGGGAATAACAAATGCAGTGGCTCTGCGGCAGGAATGTTCCTGGCAATTTGAAGGAATAATGAAGAAGTCCATGTATTTAAATACCTTAAACTGCTTCCAGATTGAGGGATTATAATTAGGGGCAAAAGGTCATTAACACAGACACATTTTCGTAAACCCTGGAGCAGGAATGTGCCTCTGGAAATGCTTACTCAAACCCCCGGTCTCACCAAGGAAGAGACGAACAGAAGGTTGAGTGAGTCATCCAATGTGACAGCCCCAGCCACTGGCTGAGAACGGCCAGGGCGCAGGAATCCCAGAGTCAGCACCACCGTGTTTTGTCTCCTACTCCAATGCCATAAATTGAAGTAATTTGCTCTTTTAAAAAAATTTTTTTAAACAAAACAACAAAAGAATCCAGTCAACTAACATAATCTTCTTAGAGCTAAAAATTGATTTTTACTTTTTCATTCGACAAATAAGCAAGCGTGCCCTATATATACCCCAAATATTTGTTGAGAAATGAAGTAATAAATGTAGCACTACCAAGACCCTACTACCCAGCTATTAATTATGTGTGTCACAGAGAAACGTGTGCCCAGGGAAATATGTCTCAGGTGTTTATTGAAGCACTCTCTATTATGGGAGAAAAGGGGAAACAGACCAACTGTTCTCAGAAGAAAAGGAGTAACTGAAAAACTGGAAACCCTCTAATTTTCTCTTGGCGAAGGAATGAATATACTCTAACTTATTCATACAATGGAATTCTCTGTAGAAGCTAAGGTAAGATCTACATGTACCTCAAAAACATAGTGTGACAAATTAAGAAATGCGTGTTGTGTGTGTAGAGAGTTATGCCACGTATATAAAACGGTAACCACACAACTTGCAGTTTGTGAACAGGTAATATCCAGAAGTACTGAACCATGTTTGGAAGCTTTATATACGAACTTCACATTAGGAGGTACCTGCGGAGGAAGGCAGAGGAGGAGGGTGGGTAAAATATTTTGGCTGCAGTTTATTTTTATGAGGGGATATAAAGCAAATATGGAAAGATTAGCAACTCTTACACATAGGTAGTAGGGGAAGTGGAAGGCTTACTGTATTCTTTTTTGAGGTATACTGGACATAATTCATACTTATTTTTGTTTTGAAAGGAAGGACGAGAAAGAGACAAAACTCCTTCATCACATTCTATTAATTCCAAGGTCATTTCTTTAACCCCCAAACCTCAGTTTCTCCACCTTAATAACATGAGTGATACTAAGTGTACCTGCCTTGAAGATGCTTTGAGAAGTGTGAATTCAGACAGAACATCATTGTCAGGTATGCTACTAATCAACAAGTCTACAAGTCTACAAGGCCTGGTGTCCGTTCTTTTTATTCAATTTCACAGATAATAGTAATAAGGTTTTTCAACAGGGCTGTAATCTATCGCTCCCCCCCAAAGCCATAAAACAAATCTAAGGAGTGTAAATGATACAAGAAATTCATTAGTGAAGCATCCGAGTGAATGAAAATGAAAGCCCGGCATGAGATTGCCTCTCCCAACCATGTTATGCAAGCACTGGTTAAAAATCCTAAGAATTGGATAAATTTCCTCACATGAAATCTATCCTAGAAGCCCAAGAGGAAAAAAAAAATGACACTGGTCAGGCATCATTAAGAAAAGATGATCAGATTACACACATTGGCAATAAAACTCCCAGGCACACCTGTAAACAGGGACCTGCAGACTGGGGACAGAGCAATCCAAATCCGGCCTCCCAGTGATGCACTCACTATGTCTTCTCCAACTTGGTTCGAATATGGAGCAGGTGAGACTCTCCTTGCTAAGATGAGCTTCCGCTGAGCCCTGATCCGCAAAAACAGCTCCTCCCTCTACCAGACCCTTAAGAGTCTAGAGATCATATTCTCCATCAAACTGGCAATGTTGCCTCATCACAGGGAGCCTGGAATTCTCCCTCGGAAGGAAAACGCAGATCCAAGTGACCTGTGCGCCTAAGGCCAAGGGAAGCCGCTGGTCCAGGTGAGCGGCCTGGAATCCGCAGGTCTAATTCAGTCACCATTGGAAATAAAGTTGCGCTGAACTGGGCTCCTTGAAAGAGCCAAAGCCTGGATACACAGCCCCGGCCCCTGGGAGGTCTCCTGGGAGGTCTTCCACTTAACACTGGGCTCCGTCTGCCCCGTCCTCCGACTCTCCATGTTCTCAGTCTCCCTACCCGACCCCCACCCCCGCCACTCCACAGAAGGGGGATGCGAGGTCCAAACGCAAAGGAGAACGTGCGCCAGGGGTTGGCTGCTGAGCCCTGCAAAGCTCAGAAACTAAACCGCGGACACAAACCTGCCAAGCCAGCAGCAAAACGAAGGTGGGTTAGGGTGGGTTAGGGAGGGTATCCACCCTCCCGGGCAGAAGTGGGAGTAGATGGCGGCCCGCGCCCCTCTTGCTGCTCCCCGCCCTCCCGCCTCCCGAAGTCCCAGCTGCTCCGAGTCTGCCCCAACTCCAGCATCCCTTCTTCCCCGCCGTCCTCAGAGCTGCGGCGGGAAAAGCGGGCAGCGGGAGGCAGTCTCAGGCCCGGGGTGGCCTCGCCTGCACCCTGGGGCCAGCCGAAGGGCTCCTGGAGTCAGAAATGGAACAATAGGGGACCCTCGCTCGCTGGAGCCATCCAGAGTCTCCCGCTCCCGCCTTCCTCCTCAGCTCCTCCAAGTTCAGCGCGGAGGCGGGTCGAGCCGGGCAGCGGAGATCTGGGGGAGCCGGGCGGGCCGGGCAGGTGGGGCAGGGTGCAGCTCCAGGGCGCACACAGCACGCCCTGCCGCGGGCCGGTCATTCATTGCCGCCCGCGCTCACTCCTCAGTAGCCCCGCGTCCTGCCCCGGGCGGCCCTCGAGTCGGGGCCGGTGGGAGAAAATCCCTCTCCTAACTTGGCTCGGTCCTCCCTCTACTCGGATCCCAACCATCGTCCTCTTCCCCTGTCCCCAAATCTGCCCTCCGCAGACAGTTGCTGGCCGGCGAAGGACAAGGGAGTGGTGGCGGGACCCTCGCTGCCGCCCCTATCGCCGCTCCGCCCGGCGCGCCGTCCCGGGCTCCCGTCGCCGCCCGAGCCCCAGACACAAAGGCGGGGACGGGAGCCGGGAACCTCGCTCCGGGGAGCCTCCCAACTCTCGGCGCTGCGCACTCACCCCATCCAGGCGACGGCGGCTGCTCCCGGGCCCCGCTGGCTGCGCCACCCCGCCCGCCGCTTCCCCAGGAAAACGCGGCCGCCAGGCTCGCTTCCTGCCCGGCTTCCTGCGCCTCGGTCCCTCCTCCTCCTCCGCTGCGGGGGTCAGTGGGCGCCGCGGCTCCGAGGCTGGGCTGGCGGGGCGGGGGCAGCGGCAGCACCACCACGTGGCCGCCCGGCGCCGGCCCCGCCGACCCGGATCCCGCGGGAGTGGGAAGGGAGGTGCTAACCATTCCCCTCCCCTTCCACCCCGCGGGGCCCTAAATTCCGCGAGTCAGGTGACCCGGCCAGGCTCTCCGGTCCTGACCTGCGGGAGGTACCCGGGACCCGGCAGCGAGCCCTGTGCGGCGGTGACCTATTCTTAGTTTCGAGTGGGTCGTGGGACCCGTCCCCGCGGGTGTGCTTCGTCGTCATCACCTGAAGTTACTGGAAAGGACCGGTACGGCGACCCCGGGATGAGTTCCCGAGTTGTATTCATTTCCAAAGCCGACTGTGGTCGTGCGGGTGTTACCGATCCAGGCGCTTTCTAACCAGAATCCAATCGGTTATATTTTCCAAAATGATTGAACAGAAAGTAAAGCAGAATGTGCTCATAGCCTCTGGACTGAACTAACTGGTTGGAGTGTGACTGTTTCCTACACTCATCAGGTGACAACAGCAAACAACACCGTTCAGTGTTGCCTGAGCTGAGAGGCAGGAATGGGGAGCCCTCAAATCAATGCCTAGAAGCGAAGATTCTAGAAGCACTTAGGCCTTCCTCCCAGGACCCCTACAGCAGCCTCCCTGCCTTCCCCGGCAGGCTGAGACCAGCGCTGGAACGCGATGGACTCCTTTGATTCCAAGGGTTTCAAAGCTGTCCGCCTGCTTCCTTAATTCGGGACAGCTTCTCCATTCATTCTAGTCATGCTAACTAGCTTATGGCTAAAAAGTCTTTATTCACCAAAGCCCCTCCTTTCTCCGGGTTAGCTCTGCATTCTTTGCGTAGGACAGGAAGCTTTCTGGAAAAAAACGGGTGGTATGAGCCCTTTTTGGAGGGAGCCCATCTAACTCCATTGAACTTAAAAAAAATTACAGCAAAAGTAAAATTTGCCTCACAGAGTTCAATTTATTGATATAACATTTTGGTCAGATCTTGACACCTACGGGTCAGACTTTATATCTCCCATCCCCATCTCCCACCCCCGAACTCCCTACCAGCCAAAAAACAGCCTGTCTTAGCTTTAACTGGTGACTTATCAAATTATCAAAGAGGAAGCAAAAGCTAAGTAACTAGCTGCATGGTCTTCGCTTCCTAAATCATACATCAGAGATTCCTTAGGGAAGTAAGTGATGAGCAGCCAGTTTAAAACAAGATGTGTACTCCTCTTCCTGTCTTTTATCCTCAAATAGAATCACCCTCTACAGGGAATGAGAACGGCAAACTCTTGGTTATCTTGGTTTAATGTTGGCAATTTCTACAGTACGGTTTTTCACTGTGGTTCCCATTAATGGTGCATTGTAGGGTATTGGGGTGGGAGGGAACGACGCTGTGACTTGTGAGTGTTCCGTTCTGCTATTAGCAGGCCAGTCTCTTCAAGCAGGGACAACTGGGAGGGTGGGATCTGAAGTGTGGGAGAGGGTATAAACCATGCCACTTCATGTGCATATATACCATGTATTCTCTGTAGCGGAAAGAGTTAAAACATCAAACATTAAACAATCATTGTGTAAGGCAAGGTCATCAGTCTTATTTTTATTCATAGAAGGCCTGGCTTCTTTTTTTCTCTCCTTTACATTGCAGAGGAATGGGGGGGGGGGCGGGGGGGGGCGGGTCATGCTGTCCCAGCCATCTGCCCATAAAGCCTAACTGCCTACGTCAGCCCTGGGGCTCCTTAGGTGGCTTGTGTATTTTTATTCTCCTTAGTTTATAAGCCCACCGTCTAAGATCAGCAAGTCCAGCTCTGGGTAAAGGATTGTTAAGGAGGAAAGGGCTCTTATAGTCGGTGTGATGAGCCTAGATGCTGTCCCAGAGCCTCTCTCCCCTGAAACTCAGACCACAGCTGAAGCTCAGCCACCTGCAGGGGGGTTGCCGGTCAGGTATGGGATTAAACAGTCTTCTCCCGGTTTTTGGTTTCTTTTGTTTTTTGTGGTGGTGGTGGTGGTGGTTGTTTCTTCCCCACCCCACCCCCCAAGCCTTTTAGAAATACTAACTGGATGCAGGATACATTGAACAATACCCTTTGCTGGAGACCAAACCCAGGTAAAAGTGTGTGAGAAAAGGAAAAAAAGAAAGGACTCATGGACGTGGACAGCAGGGTGGGGATAGCTGAGGGGAGGCAGGTATAAAGGGACTTTAAGTAACAGTAATGGGAAAAAATGTAATAAAGATCACATATTTAAAAAAAAGTACTTAAGTGACAACTTCAAAAAAAAAAAAAAGAGATAAACTACCTAACCTGCGTAAAGTTGGTAAAAACTTTTTTGGGAGGAAAAGCATGTTGTTTGTTAATAGAGGAATGACCCCAAACCAAGGTAACTGTGGTGCGATGTGCGGTGCTAGGGGTAATCAGGGCAAGGTTCCCCAGCCCCTCTCTTTTATGAACTTGCCATTTGAACTTTAGCAAGGGTTTGAGCCTCTCCTGGTCCCGCTTTCCTAATCAGCAAAAGAGAACATTGAATTGCGTGGCCTCTGAGAATTTGTCCAGGTCCAACATCCTAAGCCCGTTCTGTTAGCCGAAAGAGCCTGCACAAGCAATGTTGTCCTTCCGTTTTACAGTGAAGCGTGTTCTCTGATGGTTCCATCGGGCCAGTCTTGCCATACCGATAAGACCTCCAGACCCAAAGAGTGTTGGCATTCAGGACTTAGCAGGATCTTTAAATGAAATTCACTGATTCCTAAATCAATGAATTGATGGGGGATATTGCTAAATGGGCCAAGTTTCCATTTTTGAAATTACGTAATATAACATTCATTCTTTCTTGCTCTAGCTCTCCACGATTTTCCTAGATTATGAACTTCTAGGTAACCGGAGCTAAGACTTGTTGGGGTCACAAGAAACTGTCCCTAAGGGAGGAAATAGAGATAGGTATCACACAAAAGCCAAAAAGTAACCCTCCACTGTATTTGGTGTGCATGCAATGTGTGCTGAGAGACTGCATGATTTTGAGCAATGTGGCAATATTGGGCTGGTCCAGAGAATGAAACTAAAACACATTCCGAAGGTTAGAGGGAGATAATCTATTGGGAAAAGCCAAAATATTTATAGAAAAACCACCTTTTTTTTTTGTATTTTTTTGGGAATGTTTTCAAATAGGGAGAAACTGTGACATGGGAGAAATTAATAAAGTAACTTCAGTCTTGCTTTTCATAATTTAATAAGAACATAGTAATACAGTAGCCTGCAAACACTGATTGGCCCATGGTTTTCCATTTGCCAGGAAGCCAACAGAGATTTTTCCAAGGCTAAGTTACTGTACTTTTCTTCTCAGTGACCTTGGACATCTGTTCAGGGTGTAAGACTAAGATGCTTGGGAACAATACACTCCAACGCTCTGTGTGCATCAGGGCCCTGTGTGGAGGAGGATGGCAGAGAAGCCAAACATTTCAACTTCGATATCACAGGCGTGAGAAGGTCTTAAGACTGGCCCATCAACTCACAGGGGCAAGATAAAGTCTGCAAAACCGTGCTGTCCAGTATGGTAGCCACGAGCCACATGTCAGCACCTGAAATGTCACTCACTAGTCCACTAGGTTACTAGGCTCCTGACCACTTGAAATGGCCCTAGTCCAAGTTGAGATGCGCGATAAATGCAGAATGCACACCAGATTTTCAAAAGAAAAAGGCCTCACTAATTTTTATGCTGATTACATATTGAGATGTTAATATTTTGAATATCTTAGGTTAAATATATTATTGACACTGATTTCAGTTATTCCTTTTTTCTTTTTAAAACGTGGTTAACTAGAAAATTAAAAAGTAGCATCTGGCTTGCATTATATTTCTATTGGATAGCACTGCCCTAGAAGCTCGCATTAGCACCTAACACGCATTTAGCATCTACGCCATACCAGACACTTTTCTAAGTGATATGTACATCAACTACAGTGGCCATATATTGAATTATCCAATCTGGGACACTGTGACACCTGTTACACTTTCGAGAGTAAAATGGGACAGGCAAACTCTAAGCCAGCCAAGATACCAGGACAAAGGGCGTATACTAGACCTGTCCCGAGCAAACTGCGATGTCAAGCCACCCCAATATTAGGGCATTTAATCCTTATACGAACCCCGTAAGTACCGCTATTATCCCCTTTGCGCACATGAGGGAACGGGGTCCAGAGAGATTAAGCAACTTGCCGAAAGACGCCGCTCGGAAGTGTTGGGGTTCAAACTAGGACAGTCTGGCTTTGGAGCCTTCACTCTGAACTCTGATCCTGCCTCCGTAAAAGCTAATAGGGACTGAGGATTTAGTAGATGTAGTTTGTCTTATTCATCACAGCAGCTTGGTTGGAGTATGATGCTATTTTTATAGATGCCAACACTGTGTTTTGAACAGCTCCAGAAACAACCCAAATCACAGAAGCAGAGAGAGTGGGACCAAGCACCAAAGCGTGGGCTACCAGCTCCAGAGTGACTCCTTCCCCGCTACTCTGTGTTGCCTTTGGGCCGCCTCCGTTCATACACTGCTCTCCCAGTGACTTCCTCACTTCCCCCACTTCTGGTGAAAGACTGGATAAGACAGGAGTAGAACCCAGGTGTCGTTACCGTGGGAGAGACAACGAACACTGAAAGCTCAACCTTGGTGGCCTCCCCTTTTGCAAAAGAAACATTTTAAGATAATCCAAATAGCCATTGTGCTGCCAAGTTAGTTGTTCTGCCGTGCATGTCAGAAATTCCAGAAAATATTCTCCCACTGAGGCGGTGGAGGAGGGTACTAAAAGGACCTCATAAACATCCAGAAGGTGGCTAGATGCTATCAACAGGCTAAGAGAAGGGCTTTCACAAAGCTCCACAGTCAGAAGCGATCACTTGGCATGGAAACCCACAAGTGTGCCAGGCTTAGCTTTTCTTTCATCTTCTGCAGTGGGTCATGACCTTGGCCACCCATGAAAGACACCTGCCTTTAAAAATCACCAATTACCTTGGCCGCATCCCCTACGATACTGATTCAAGCAGTCTGGGGTGGGGCCCAGGCATCAACATTTCATGCTCTCTCCCTAGATCATGGTGGCGTGGGGCCACGCTTTGTCGTCTGCCCGTGCCATGCCTGGAGCATCTGGTTCTTGACTTAGCAAAGTGAGGCTAGGTGAAGAGGGTGGGGTGGTTCTTGCGAAAGTCATTGCTCCAGAATGATTTCCTGACGGAGTGATTCTAAACCAAGCCGCTGTTTTTGTTGGCCTGGTACACTTGTTTTCTGTTACAGCATTAAACCTGAGCTCTGAGTCTTTTGTTTTCCTCGCTGAGATCGACTTCTGCCTAGGAGATATTTTAATTTGTGTTTTTCCCCTACGCAAATAGTGCACCCGTAATAAACCTGCGAATGTACTATTTTTGCCGATGAGTTATTTAGCATCTGTTATGGCTTCTTGTTTATGTTTCTCAAAGGTTTTGTAGCCATTTAGCTTCTGTCATTCATTTCCACTTTTCCTTTTTTGTCTCTCTGTAAAGTCATTAGTAGGCCACATGAAGTAGATTGCTCGTTGTCTTCAAAATTCATCTTTCAGCTATGCGAGTGAACACATTTTTAAGAGACATTTTCCACAGCAGACTGTTAGCGCTTAAGATATATGACTGCACTGTGAAGATATTTAACGGAATTCCACAAGTCCTCTGTTTGTTTTGCCTTAATGCAAATTCCTCCACTCTCCAAATATGTGCCTTAAGCAGGTCTCTCACATTCAAGACGTAGGTTCTTCTAAGGTAAAGTTATGATTCTTCTGTTGCCTTTTCTTTCAAAGACAGCCCTGTAATTTATTGTTCTAGACTTCCTGTTTGAGTTTCAGGACAAGAAGATGAAAAGCGTGAACATGTTTCTGACTGCCCTGTGACGTGCCAGAAGAGAGGAGGAATGAATTGGGGGAACCAGAGAGATCGCTGTGGAAATGTTCTGTGGACAAGGAAGGTCTGTAGAAGCCTGCAGGAGCCCGAAAAGAGGCCATGGTGATTCCTCTCATGGGTTCCTAGAACCCTTAGAACACAAGTGCCAGGAGAGCAAATTGGCTTCACAGTAATAGACTGATAGAAGGGAGGGGCCGGGGTTCTTGTGTTAAGTATATCGAGGTTACTATTGGCCAACCAGAGAGGAGCTTGTCCTGTCGAATTATGTAACAGAGAAGGGAATTTTGGAGGCCCTTTGGGGGAACCAGAAGACTAAGTTGGCACTGAGTTGGTCTGGGAAACTTGCCACCAAAAGACCCAAGGGCCAGGGACAAAGGGAGAGAGGTGGAGGTCGGAGTGGGTCTCATATTTGCTTTGTGGACATCTGGGAAGTATTTTAAAACATTTTAATTTAAACTGTGTGCCTTAAGAGGACTCTCCATTCAGATCCAACATCACACACTCATATTAAGAAATACAAACTATGAGAACATTCAGTGTGTTCTTTCTCATCCCGACTCTCGCTCCTGGACCACACGGCCTTCTGCTCCGAGTCTGGGCGTCCTTTCTCGCATGCTCCATTCAGAGGGATGGAAAATGATGGTATTTTGGAGACAGTTTAGAATAGCACGCGTGAGGCCAGTTCCGCAGGGGGTCAGTGAACCGAGAAGCTGTCATCCAGGCAGCAGTCCCCCCAGCGTGGCCTAAAGAGCCACTCCTCCAGCCCGAAGCAGTTGTCAGCCCCTGGGCAGCAACCGTATTTGCTTTGAAAAAAGAGATGAACTCTCTTTTATTTTCTCTTTGTTTTTAAACATGGAGTCAAGGTGAGAAATGAAAGAATTTGGAGAAGAGAGGGAGCGGGGGCGGGGGTGGGGGGAGACTCTGTCACGTAGTATGTGTGAGCCCTGACTTCTCCGCTGACTAGCTGTACCATTTTGGGCAGACCCCTTAATCTCTCTTGGCCTCTGTTTCTTCACCTGCCGAATGGGACTAATATCAATATCTGACTCGGGTTATTTTGGAGATTAAATAATTAATACATGTGAAGCATGTACACTAGTGCCTAGCACAGAGTAAGAGGTAAAAAAATAATATTGGTAATTATTACTAATACGGAGAAGCAGAAGAGATAACATAGAGTCTGGGATGAAATACAATAGTGATATGTAGCAAAATCAATTCAACTGTTATTTAAAATGTCATGGGCTATAGTTTAAACATTTCTAGGGTACTATTTGCTAAGTCTTATATGGAATATATAAGGTACAGCATTGAACACACATAGAAATAAGAAATAGGAGATGCTCTTGACCTTGAAGGAGTTTCCAGACTATTTGGAGAGATGGTCTACAGATGTGCATGGACAAAGAATCACTAAGAGGAGACGGCAGATGACTTCCTGTTGCTTGCTAGTTCTGGGGTATTACTGAGTATGGGTGACTCTGTGAAGCCATGTTGCCTGGCAAGTTTGTTCTTGAATGTGCGGTGCGTACGGTTCTGCTGAAACCTTATGAGGCCGTGTGCCGTGGGAACCAAAAGATGAGTGAACTCATCCCCACCGTAGAGATTCCTGTTAGGATGTGCAACCTGGGCTACGAAGGGCGACCCCATACAGCTTCCGTGCTAGTAAATAATGTTACTAGAAAACAGTCCTATTTTAAGTCATATCTTAGGATGGCAAACTCTGCTTCCCCTCAATACTCTTATTATTTCCACTTAGAGTTTAGGAAATAGACAGGAACAACTAGGAAACTTACCCAAGGTCACATGGTAAGAAAACTCCAGGGCTAGAACTTGAACCCAAACTGAATACTCAGCTTGGACAGGGGTCCGTGAGTACACTCTGGTTGCAGGGAGACGGGAGATAATTGACAGGGATCTAATAAAGTAGCCATTTGAAAAATTTCCCATGTTTTTAATACCATTTTCTTCCCTCCCCTTGTTCAGCAGGTACAGAGAGCAAGGAGTGGTATCTGTGCCAGTCAGAGTCAAGGCTGAAGTCTGTGCGGAGCGGGTGCTGACTGGGTCCTCACCAGCCTGCTCTAATGCTTTCCGGGACTGTCTTCACGAAGTGTACACAGCCAAAGGCTAGGACACACATTAGGCTGATAAAGTTAGGATGGCTACATTTGCCCTTGAGAAAACCTGCAGAATAAATTTAAAGACCTAGAAGCCTGGTTTAAGGAACGCTTTGAGGGAACATTTGAGAGGAAAAATAAATAAGTAAAGTTTACTGAACTTATACCCAGACAAGTGTGTCAAAAGTGAATCTCCCTCACGTGCTAAAAACACCTTCAATTTATGTAAAGCACAGTGAAGACCCTATACTTTTTAAAAGTGTGGCCTATGGATTAGTCAGTCTGCCAAAATACTGACTAATCTCCGGTGGGTGGGTCATGAAATCGGCCTGTTTCAGAGGTACCCCAGGTGACTCTTAGGCACAATAAACTTGCAGATTATGGGTTTAAAGATGTTCTTTTAGGGTGATGATTTTGAAAACAGTGCTTTTCAAATTTTAACGTGCCTACCCATCCCCAGAGATCTCTTTCCAGAGCAGATTCTGAATCCATGGGTCTAAGGAGAGGCCTGGGAGTCTGCGTCTCTAGCAGGCTCCCACCAACATTGCTGGTCTGAGGAGCCACATTGCGCAAAAAGCTTTAAAATTCTGGAGGGGTTAAAACAAACCCTTGTGTATTTTAAAATACAGAGGCAGGCATTAGCAAGTGGGTGGCCTGCCACCATCCACAGAGAAGACAGAATGTCACTGCTCTCTCTGAAGGGCAGGCCGCTGGTAGAAGACACACGTAGCAGCAAAAGAGGGTGCCTGGACATGTTCGGGGTGGGCTCCCCGGTCAAGGTGACGTAGATGGGCTGGTGCAGCAGGGAGCAGTTATAAAGGTGGTTTTTTCTAATGCCTCAGGCCTGAGGAGCTCGGATGGTGTTAAACAGAAAATGACAGGCCCAAAATAGCATCGGTTATGCTAAAATCCCATGATACCCAATCTAGATTTAATACCTGATCTAATCTCTGTGTCAGCCTCTCCCAGAAACATAATCTTCGTCACCTAGTCTGGAATTTTCTAGTCAAGCACCGGTAAGATAATCTCCCATGTGGACTCTCTTCCCCCCTCTGCCCACACCACCCTCCAGAAAGAAGAGGCCATCTGTATAATAAAACCCTTCCCGAAGAATAGATGTCCAAGCCCAAGGACAAGTCTTTCTTCCTTTTGTTACTAACTCTCTTGCCTCATCCTTCTTTCTCCCTGTAAAAACCTTCCATTTTGTATAGCCCCTCAGAGGGCCCTTCTCGTGGCTGGATGGATTGCTGCTTGACTCATGAGTCACTTCATAAAGCCAATGAGATCTTCAAAATTACTTGGTTGAATTTTGTTTTTTAGCCATGTGAAAAGAACTTGAAGACAAAAGGGTAAGACAGAACAAAATAAATAGAACTCAGTGAACACAAATATTTAGATAGACCAAACTCCTAAGGTGCTGGAATATATGACTTGTATTTAAGAGTTTGTTTTTCTTTTACTGTGGCATTGTGCTGTTATTATATGTGGGAGAACGACACTAGGTGGTATACCCTGTTCACTTCTCACAAATGACTCTGGATACCCTAGTGAGGCAGGTGTCACCCCAGGAGCAGATTTCTCAGAGCGGGTGTATCTTCCTTCAGAAGGTGAGCTTGAGCTGTCACCCAGTGACAGAGTGGCTTGGCATTAACACAGGACTTTTACACCCATTTGTCCCATTTTAACCCTCCCAGTTATAAAAAAAACATAAGTAAGGCAATAATTACTATCCTATTTCAGAGATTAAAAAACTAAGTTACAGAGAGTTTTAAAGATTTGTCTCAGGGGCAGAGACAGAACTTTAAGCCCAGAACTGTTTGCTATAATACAGTATTCCCATGGGGTATTGGAATCTCACACACGGACCCACGAAGAAAAGGGTGCACTCTGTATCCTGAAACTGAAGCAAGAGTGCAGTTGTTTCTGACTCAACTGATGAAGGTCCAGGTGGTTGCAGAAGACCAGTGGACGGAGCCTGGGCATGGGTTTCCATCTCTCACAACACAGCTGATTGGAAATTCTGAAAAATTTCCCTTATGCACACATGAAAACACTGCAAAATATACACCAAACGCTGGGTTAAAAGCCCAGCTAAACTTATAAGAAACTGAGATTCACAGGGAACAAAAAAAAAAAAAAAAAAAAGTTGACACCAGCGTGGTCAGCAAACTCTGAGGCCTGGGGCTGCTTTAGGGGGTCTGTTGGTCCTGGTGTTATTGGTGTTACACAGGTTCTTGCACAGAACCGTGAGGAAAGCATTTCAAGGACCCATGTTTGGGAGATTGTGGAGTGGCAACATGGTTTATTCATGAGGAAGGCAGCCCCTGTGTTCCCTCTCCATCTGTCCTGCCGTGGAAGAAGTCCAACTACGTCCTCGGCAAGGCCAAACAAAAGCCGGTGTCCAGGGTTTCTGCTTCATGTTAAAGCTTAGTCTTTCGGAATCCAAGCCACCTGCTGCGGGCCCCAGTAGCTGCTAGACTCACGTGGTCATGTGCTCCCAGGTGAGAGAGCATGTGAACAAATGGGGCAAGCATGGGTTTCAGAGAGAGGAAGACAGCAAGATTTTTTTGTTTGTTTTCATGAGACTATTAGCTTGGGTTTGGGACAGACCAGGAGCTTTTTGGAAATAACCAATGAACTTCCCAAGCTTTTATGGGCTTTTTGATGGGTCCATCCCCTAGTTAGACTGACAGGCTTCTTTGGTCCAGCACCTCCCTCTAAACCCCCCCACCCCCAACAATCTGGTATTGGAGGGGTGAAGGGAGGAGTGTTAATCTCCTTGCTGGAGCAATACTGTGATTCCCTGGGGTGTGAAGCTATAGCTTCCTGGTGAAGCAAGCAGGCCTATGCTCCCCAGTTTATTAAGCTCAATGTTTAAGTTTCTTTGCTCCCTTTTCTTGTTAATACTTAGCTAACTACCTATGGTAACACTGGGAGCTGGGTTCTTCGTGGGGAAGGTAGAGTAAAGGCCTATGGGAATGAGCACTGAGTTCCTGGAAAAAAAGCTAAGGTTCTCAAACATCTATACTCTCCAAAAAATCTATACTCTCAAGTAAAAAGTTGGGTCAGAAAATAACAAACCCATCCTCTGGCAGAAGGAAGTCAACAAGGAAAAGTGTTTGTGTGTCTCAGGTCTTGGTCAAACGGATGAAAAACAAAAACATAAAAGAATAATCCTGAGAATTTACAATCCCATGCCTGTCCTACACATGATCCAGGAAACTCCAGGTAGAAAGAGTATTTTAAAAACACTTCTGGTTCTTAACACTTCAAGCCACCTGGTATATGGAAGGATGTACCTTCAACACAAACTCTTCAGAATTTCTACATTTAAAAGGAGCCTTAAATGAACCCACAATAAAAAATTAAAACCAAATGAGAACATAAGCTACCATAAATTGGGCTCAGCAGAAATAATGGAGGACAAAATTAGACACCCAAAACTTTGGGCATAATATTATCTAATACAGAACGTAAAAAGTAAGTGCACTTAAAACATTTATGAAAAAAGCAGAGGGAACTGTAAATATAAGAAATGAACAAAAGACCATCAAGAATAAATAGGGACTTTTAAAAAGATCCAAATAGAATTTCTAGAAATGTAAAACATAGTCATTGAGATTTCAAATGGCATATGAATTGGAATTAAAGAGAGATTTAGCGAATTGAAAGGAAAGGCTTCAGAATCACCTTACAATATTGTACAGGGAGATAAATATATGGAATCCATGAAATTGAAGCTAAGAGACATGGAGGGAAAAATAGTTGTTCAAAATATATCTACTTGGAGTCCAGGGAGATTTTGTGAGGGGCAGGAAGTTCGGGGCAGCCATGCTTGGTTTTGGCAGGGTGAGGAATCTCAGGTGTTTTTAACAGGTGCTAAAAGTCCATGTGGTGAGCTGAATCATGTCTCCCCTGAATTCATACGTCGAAACCCTAACCTCTAGTATCTCGAAATATGACTGTTTTGAAGATAGATATTTAAAGTGGTACTTAAGTTGAAATGTGACCATTAGGGTGGGCTCTAATGCAATCTGACTGGTGTCCTCATAAGAAGAAGAGATTAGGACACAAGAGAGACGCCGGGAGTGTGCACATACAGAGGGACACCCCTACAAAGGGGAGGCAGGTGGTGACTCTCTCCATGAAAAGGAGAGAGGCCTCAGGAAGCCAGTCATGCTCACACCTTGACCTTGGACTTTCAGCCTCCAGAACCACAAGATAAATCTCTGTTGTTTAAACCTCTCGGTCTGGTATTTTGTTGTGACAGCCCTACTAAACCAAGGCAGCTCATTTTTCTCCTTTCGGGACACACCTCCCCTCCACTGGCAAGACTCATCCAAAGGGCCTGCTTTTTGTCACTGGATATGAAGCTTTTGTTTTTCCAGGTCAAAATTAATCTTCTGGATAACTGGATAAAATGGCCTCAACAGACTAGTGTACGTCGTCCAGACTTCTCTAGATGACCATGTAGGGCTTTGCACCAGCAGCGGGCCAATCGCATTGGCTGCCTCACCGTAACCACGTTCCGTCCTGGGCCTGAGTGAGATGTTTAAAGAATTTCCCTGTCTCTTTGCATTGGATTCCTCCCTGCGCCCCTTCTCTCACCAAGAGCAGAAGATTGATTCTGCCCTGCTATGCCATGACCTCTGCTCCTTGCAGGATCTACACCCCAGATGCTCACATTTTTTTGGCTCTAGAGCTTCCATTGATTTCGAGGAGCGAGATGAATGAGACACTGGAAGCCCAGGCCAGACAGTTCCCTAGCCCAGATATGGAGACTTTGGAAGACAAACATGTCTTATGCTTTGCACCAGACGCGTGCTGCGCCTTGTGAAGGAATGCAGAGCACCCCCACTGCAACCAGACGTGGGGAGGCCTTTCGAAGCCTTGAGAGTTAGGCATATATTCAGAGTAATTCAAAAACTCTGAATTACTGAGTTTTGTTTCGATATTATTTTCTAGACTATTTTGGTTTCAATGAAGGTTTAAATGTGCAAGTTAACAACATCCCCTAGTAGGATATGGCCGCCTATCTCTAACTCCAGTGCTTTGTGTGTATGTGTGTGTGAGTGTGTGTGTGTGCGTGTTTAAACAATGACACTTGAAGCCTGTGGTTTCTCAAGACACTTCAGGGAGTGGGACTTAGGAACGGGGCCCTCAGTTTTGCTTTAATTCCCATGGATCCAGTTCTACCTGGGATTAGAGTTCATAGTCTTGGTCCTAGTCCACTAATTTTCCTCATAACTCAATACTTCGAGATAATTACAGATAATTATAAAATTCCCACAAATATTCAGTGCCCACTCTAGTGAGAGGATTATATGTCCTCACCCTGATGAATTAAGAGGTGGTCACAAGTCTTGCTTGGGCAGTAAAAATGTGAACGGAAGTGACATTTCTCACTTCCAAGTAGAAGTTTTAAAATCCTGTGTGTGACTCACCGTGGTCTTCTGCTCCCATTTTTGGACATTGTGGAAGCAGAGTGGGGATGGGTTCTTGACTGCAGCCCACATGGGAAATTGAATGGGAGCAAGAGATGAACCGGACTGTTTTAAACTGTTAAGCTTTCCAGGTTGGTTAACTGTAGCACAACCTCGCCCTTCCTAGCCTATCCTGACTAATACAATAAATGGTTTGTCTTCCGGTTGTTAAACTTTTTAAAAAATTAAGTAAAAAAGTTTTGTTTTATTTTAATGTATTCAGAAAGAGAGTGCATGTTCATGAAGGGGGATGGGCATTTCTTAATTAGGAAGAGGCACTAACTCCTTCAGCGCCGACAGCTCAAGAATTGGGCATCTAGGAGGCTCAGCTCCACTCCCTAGGGGCAAGTTCACATAGGGGTCAGCAAACTTTCTCTTAAAAAGCCAAATTGTAAATATTTTTAGACTGCAGACTCTAAGGTCTCTGTTGCAACTACTTAGATCTGCACTGGAGCTCAAACTTGGCTGTAGACGATGAATGAAGTACGGGGTGTAGCTGTGTTTCAGTAAAGCTTTATTGAAATGTGCTTCTAGTCCATAGTTTACCTATCCCTGGTCTAGGCATAGAATCCAATATGTGACCTTTTTGAACCCCCAAACCCTTGCCACCCACTCTTTCCTGCCCCTTTCCTACCGCAGCTTTAGTGAGATATAATTGACATGTAATACTGTGTTAAGTTTAAGTAGACAACATGTTGATTTGGTACACTTATATATTGCAAAATGATTACCATAACGTTAGCCAGCACCCCCATCACAACATATAATTACTATTTCTTTTTTGTGGTGAAACCATTTAAGATCTACTCACTGCAACTTTCAGGTATATAATAGTGTTATTAACTATAATCACCATGTTGTGCATTAGATCCCCAGAACTTATTTATCTAATAACTTGTACCCTTTGACCAACATCTCCCCATTTCCTCCATCCTTCAACTCGTGGTAACCACCACTCTGCTCTCTGGTTCCATGAGATTTGCATTTGTAGATTCCACAAGTAAGTGACACCATACAGTATTTGTCTTCGTCTGACTCAGTCCATTTAGCATACCAACCTCAATGTTCAGCCACGTCGTCACAAATGACAGGATTTCCTTCTTTGTTATGGTTGCATATTTCATTACATGTTTATATACACTACATCTTTTTATCCATTCATTGCTCTTTTTTTATCCTCATCTGAGGGTATGCTTTATTCATTTTAGAGAGAGAGGACGGTGAGCGGGGAGAGAAACAAACATGGTTGCCTCCCATATGCACCCTGACCGGAGATTAAACCCACAAACTAGGTACATATGTACCCTGACTGGGAAATGAACCCATCATCTTTTTGTTACACAGGATGGTGCTCCAACCAACCGAGTCATGCTGCCAGGGCACACCCATTCATCTATCGATGGACACTTAAGTTGTTTCCATATCTTGGCTATTGTGAATAATGCTGCAATGAACATCGGAGTGCCTAAGCCTTCTCAAGACTCTGTTTTTATTTCCTTTGGATATATACCCAAAAGTAGAATTGCTGGATCATATGGTAGTTCTATTTTTAATCTTTTGAGGTGTCTTCATGCTCTTTTCCATAGTGGCTATGCAATTTACATCCCCTCCAACAGAGCACAAGCGTTCTCTGTATTCTCCACATCTTTGCTAACCCCTATCTCTTCTTACCGCTTGTCTTTTTTGATAAGAGCCATTCTAACAGGTGTGAGGGGATATATCAGTATGGTTTTGATTCGCATTTCCCTGATAATTAGTGATGTTAAGTACTTTTTTAGATACCTGTTTTCTATCTGTATGTTTTCTTTTTTATTGTGCTATAATTAACATATAACATCATGCCAATTTCAGGTGTATGACACACTGATTCAATACTGGTATATTGTACGTTTCTTTGGAACATATCTATTCAGTTCCTCCGTCCATTTTTAAATCAGATTTTTTTTCTCTTGAGTTTATGAGTTCTTTATAGATTTTGGATATTAGTCCTTCTCAGGTAGGTGGCTTGTAAATATCTTCTCCCTCTGGTAGGTTGTCTTTCAATTTTATTGTTTGTTTCTTTTGCTGTGCAGAAGCTTTTTAGTTAGATGTAGTCCAACCTATTGATTTCTCCTTTTGACTTTTGCTTATGCTTTTGGTGTCATATCAAAAAAAATTGTTCCCAACATCAAGGAAATTTGCCCCTGTGTTTTCTTCTAGGTGTTTTTCAGTTCTGGGTCTTACATTTAAGCCTCGAATCCATTGTGAGTTAATTTTTGTGAGTGGTGTGAGATAGGGGCCCAATTTTATTCTTCTGCATGCTGTCCTCCAGCTTTCCCTGGATTTATTTCATTGAAGAGACTATCCTTTCCCCATTGAGTATTGTTGGTCCCCTCATCAAATATTAATTAGTTGACTGTACAGATCCTATCAAACACACTTAAGGAACTAAATCCAGTGGTCAAATAATATTCATTCATTCACTCACTCACTCATTCACTCAGCAATGACACTCTGATAAACTTCCTGTATTCTAGCCAGTAGTTTAGGTCCTGGACACAGAGTAGAAAACAAATCTGACAAGATTTCTGCTCTCCCAGTGCTTAGAGAAAATGGCAGGGTAAGACACAATATAGAAACAGACAAGATAACTTAACGATAATAAGTGCTATGAATAAAATAAATGGTATGATGTAATAAGGGACCAACATCAGACCTAGAGTCCTAGAAGGACTCTCTGAAGAGGTGACACTTGAGCTGAGACTTTCAGAGCTGACTCAATAGGTAGGAATCATGTGATTCTAGGTTCCCCTTCTTCTGCCTAAAACCTGTTGAAACCCCTTACCCACAATCAAAAGAAACAGACTTAAAATGCAAGGACATTGCGGAGGTCTTGTTTTAGTGTAAATAAGCTTTGCTTGAATTGTAATTGACCAACCCACCAATCAGCGTGAACCACTATTATCATACTCTGTTTTTGACTGGAGAAGTGGGAGCTGGGGAGTGATAGGACTTAGGTAAACCCGGGCTAGAGTCAGAGCCATTAGCGGGATCTCGTTTCCCTTGCTTGTTTCCCTTCGCATTCCCTGCTCCTAGCCAGAGACACAGCAGCCATCTGTCTGTTGAATGAAAGAGAAAGTGAAGAGAATTTGAGAGAAGATATTTTGCCCCTGGAGAGGAAAGGACTCCCAAACACTTGGCAAGAGAGGAATGGAGGCTTCACAATTCCCCATCCCCTTAATGTTATTTCCTGCCCTCAGGCGGATTTGCTAGCATAGTCTATATAGAATTTTTGTTTGCTTCTTTGTGTTTACAATGTTTAGTTCCCAGGCATCTGTTAATTAACATCTTACTACCCTTATTTTCTAGCCCGCACAGCTAGGCACTTAGTAAACGCTCACTAAATGCGTGCCAGCTATTGCTCTCCTGCTAATCTAGAAATTTTTCTGTGTTCCAGAAATAGAAGCCTATTACTGAGCTGCTTTGATATTTTCCTCCTCACCGTGGGCTTCTGTGCCTCTCAAATATTTATGGTTAACCAAAGAAAAGGAGGATCTAATACAATTTTTTTCTTTTTCTCTAAGTGTATTTTTAAAGTCTGTTTAAATGCATGTGAAAAAGATATTTGATGGAAGGGTTTTGCCTGGAAAATAGGGAGAGAATCTTTTCCACAGGGCCTCATTCACTTTCCACAAGGTTTACCACTCTGAACTATAGGAAGGAGGAGCTGCAGTCGACGCTCCGGTCAACCACTAAGGAGAGACCAAGTTTTGGACAGAATTCTTGTCTTCTCTCCAAATCCTTGCTAGCTGGGTTAAGGAGGCCCACCATTTACTTGTCGGACAAAAGGCATTTTGAAAGTTGGAGGCTTTCCTGGGACCTGATGTCTCTAATGTCTTATGCTGGCCATTTTGGAAAACACAGACAGTTGTGATGTGCAGAAAAGGACGCTGAACATGCTACTCATTCGTAACCATTGCAAACGGAGCATCACAGAGTCCCTATTTCTCATGAGATGTTTCCCAACCACCCCTCAATACATGTCAGGAGGTTATCTTTTGTTTTGGAAAAGCTGTTTTTAGGAAATCATGGTAAGCAGCCAGAGGCAAACTGGCACAGGTGATAACGAGGGGGACGTGTGGAGCCAGGTTCTGTGGATTTGGCTTTCCGGGCCACTGCTTGCTGGCCACGAGACCCTGAGCAAGTCCACTAGGCTCCCTGGGACTCAGTTCCTCACCTGCGTAGTGGGACCAAGAAGGGCGTCTGCCTCAATCGGGATGTAGTGAGGATTAAAAGAGAAGATGCGAGTAAGGCCCTCGGCCCAGGGCCTGACACACAGCAAGCCCTTTGTGAGTGTCAGCGGCGGTTCTAATCTATTACTGGTCATCGCACAGCTTGTCATAAATCTATTTCTAGAAAAATGATTATGCTTCCTCTTCCCTTTCTAAAACACAAGAGAATTGTTGAACACTAAACACTGTGGCTTAAGGGCAATTTAAGAATGAAAAAATCTCTAGACCTCATCATTCTAAACCTCTAAGTTTTAGCCACAGTTTTCTAACACCACTTTTAAATCATTTGGCATTTCGGTTGTAGCATAATACGCAATATTTTAGAAAGTGGAGAGGTTACCAAATGTGGGATTCAGTTACATATTTACATGTAATGTACAGAAAGAAACTCTATTCCTTCTTTAGCGGTTTGGTTCTATTCCTGGTTTATAAATCAGCTTCCTCTTCCTATTCAAACAGTTCACATTCCTGCATAACTTTAGGGCTATTGGTGTTTCTGTGGAAACAGCCACCTAGGAAGCGTGTTTCCCAGGCGAAGAGCTTCATGATACATTTTCTTGGCAAAACGAGAGGAGGGTGTTTCAGGGCTATAAAACCTATAATTTCAGCCTGATTGTCAGATAATCAGGATAATAATAGAGTTGTAGAACCTTAGAACACGAGCCTTAGATCTCATCTAGGCCAACCCTCTCATTTTACAGATGAGTAAGTGCCATATGCTTGAACCACGTTCTATAGCCCCAAAAGAGTTTCCAAATAGATTGTCTCACTCGCCTTCCCAATAACCCTTTGAGGCAGTGAGATGGTAGGTATTAATTCTTCTTCACTTTGAAGATAAAGAAACTGAGACCTCTGGAGGCTAAGTGACGTCCCCAAGCTACGGAAGGATTCAGCCAATGGACACATCTATGACTCGAGCTTCCGACCGCCTTAGCAGCGTGCTGCCCGCTGCAGCTTGGTGCGTCCCTGCACGTGGTGTGCCCGTGGAAACCATTAGGCTTCAGCCCTCCCAGGCCTGATACTTTCAGGCTTAAAAACCTTGTCATGTGCAGAACAAAACCAAGTCCTTCAACACGACACATGAACCCCGCAGGTCTGTGCTAGCCACTCCGAACACAGGTACATCTGCTTGGAACACCCTTCCATCTCACTTTTTTACCCTAAGCAAAGTCCTTTAAGCCTGAGACGCTCATCTTTTTTATCCTGTCTCTATGTCCCCTTCTTGGGAAGCTATCCTAGTCATAGTTCTAGAAAAGGCAGGCCTACGCATAACATGACTTTACCTGAACCTGGCTGTATTAGAGGTGGCCATGAAATGCAGAAAGAATGAAGGGACATGTAGACCCAAGGAGAAACAGGCCACGTGGGCCCGGAGAGGCTGAGGGAAACGCTGACAAAAGTTATTAGCTTTGTTCTTGATAACTCTGCCTGGCCTGGTTTCCAATCGTAATGAGGCTACCACGAGAGAGTCCTGCATAATCCACAAATTCCCCCTTTGACAATGGTGCTCTGCTGAACCAGCTATTCAAAAACAAACAACAAAGCCCTGATTTGTAGCATTTGCCCATTTTTAAGGTGTGCGTTCTCCCGCGTGGCCTGTTTCCAGCTATCACAATGTCACTGAATGCAGAGGCAGGAGAGTGTGCCCGTACATTGACCTTTGCGTAAAGTTGTGTGAACTGGCTGTAGCTCACCACTGACTCGAGCGTCAGCTAAGATGAGTGGATTTCTGTTCTTTGAAACCAAATACTGTGTTATATCAAATTAAGATACCACTGACTGGCTAGTTTATTTATCATCGGTAAAGAAGTAAAAGAGACTCTGCTTTTAAAGTATGCTGGGTGCTTGAAGCATTGTCTGGTGACATGCATGAATCACTTCCACCAGCCTCTGTTCCTTTGACACTTTCTCGTGTCTATTCCTCTGCATTTAGTAACATATCCTGCTTTTAGCTGTGTTGTGGTAGGCAATTTTCTCTTTGGTATCTTAGTAACAAAATGTAATGCAGTTTCACTTACTGGTGGATAACTTGTTTTCTTGAATCTAGTAAAACTCTCATTATTTTGTGAGGAAATATAGAACTGTGGTCATTTCTCTAGTGAAAAATAGCTGTATTCTATTGGGTGATGATGACATCAGGTTTACTTATTCCAGATACCTCATGACTGTAAGGAAGTTAAAATGAGCTAACTCCTCAAAGAGTCCTGATAAGAATTGAGGGCTGATGTGAGGACATTTTTGAGCCTGGCTGCTTTTATTTTTATTTTTTATTTTTATATTTTATTGTTGTTCAAGTACAGTGACCTCCATTTTCCTACCACCACTTTGTCCTGCCCCACCCACCCCGACCTCCCACCCTCAATCCTTTTCCCCATTGGCTTTGTCCATGGATCCTTTTTACATGTTCCTTGACAACCCTTCTTTCCTCCGTCATCCCCCTCCTCTCTCCCCTCTGGTTACTGTCAGTTTGTTCTTTATTTCAGTGTCTCTGGTTATCTTTTGCTCGCTTGTTTGTTTTGTTCATTGGGTTCCAATTATAGGTGAGATCATATGGTATTTGCCTTTCACAGGCTGGCTTATTTCACTTAGCATAATGCTCTCCAGTTCCATCCATGCTGTCCTGAAGGGTAGGCGCTCCTTCTTCCTTTCTGCTGCGTAGTATTCCATTGTGTAAATGTACCATAGTTTTTTGATCCACTCATTACTGATGGGCACTTAGGTTGCTTCCAATTCTTGGCTATTGTATATTGTGCTGCTCTGAACATCAGGGTGCATAGGTTCTTTTGAATTGGTGTTTCAGGATTCTTAGGGTGTAATCCCAGCAATGGAACTGCTGGGTCAAAAGGCAGTTCCATTTTTAGTTTTTTGAGGAAATTCCAAACTGTTTTCCATAGAGGCTTCACCAGTCTGCATTCCCACCAACAATGCGCTAGGGTTCCCTTTTCTCCACATCCTCACCAGCACTTGTTGTTTATTGATTTGCTATGATGGCCATTCTGGCTGGTGGGAAGCAGTATCTCACTGTGGTTTTAATCTGCATCTCTCTGATGGCTGGTGATGCTGAACATCCTTTCATATGTCTCTGGGCCCTAAAATCATACCACTTAAATGTTTACTTGAGCTCACTGTGGACACTAATTTTGGGCCATGGTGATCGAGTTTAATTTGTAAGAAAAGCCTGTATTATCTTTGGGTTCTAGTCTCCCTCTTTGGGACTCTTTCTTTCATTTTGATGGGATTGGGTTGGGCAAGGGACCAGCACTCCTAAAAGCACAGGCGATCCACCCCCAACTTGTAAGTGACACCAGGAGAGGGAGCCGGGCTTTCTCTTCTGAACACGGTGATCCACCTGCTCTGAGCTAACCCAACTTTGTTCTATGATCACACAGCCAAGAGCCTTGAGACCCAGCTCCACTCACTATGACGCTCCAATTCCTTAAATGAGGATGATACTCAGTCTCTCCAGGTCTTAAGTCATGCTCTCCTCCACACGGCCCTCATTTTCCTCCTCTATTTATTTTCAAAACTTCCAAAATAAAAGTTACTTCTCATATTTGTTTATAAGACTCTTCCCTCCAAACATTGCTTTACCTTTCAAGGTCTAACTTAAACGAGTGTTGGGGAGGAACAAATTTCTTCCGCCCTCAAGTTTCTTCTGGTTGGTCTAAAAATCAAATAGACATGAGACAGATTATCAAGAAAAAAATAACCAAATTTAATACCCACGTAAGTATGGGAACCCCGTGCATACGAGACCATAGGATGCAGGAGAGGGTCGGGGACAGAAAGTCATCCTGAGCTAAGGATGAGGTAAGGTGCCTTAGGGGCTCCAAACCATCATTGCAGGGTGATAAGAAGAGCAAGCTCTTGGTAAATAGAAGTTTGCCCTGCCCTATACATTGGTTAAGAGAAGTTATCTCTGATTATCTCTTATAGGCAAGGCCTCTAATTCAAATTCTTCAAGGTAGTTTCCAGTGGGGGGCAGAACTTTCTCTTGAACCTGGGGCTAAAGTTGCCTTTAGTTCAAAACGATATGCATACCAGAGGTACATCTTGGAGTGACTCGTTCTGGACCCCCACACTAGAAAAGTTGAAGAAGGAAATATTAGCTACAGGCATCAGTGAAATATACAGCAGCAATTCAAAAAATTACAATTCAGTTTTCCTGATCTTGGAGTCTCACACACTGAGATATTGGAAGGAATATCAAAGGACTGGAAAGAGAGGCCAGTCCAACTTCTAGTGCCTGTGATTTAATACTCAGACAGTGGTGGGCGGGAGGACCTGTCCCCTGCTTTGCAAAAGCAGAAATAAGCCTTTGGTAAACTCTTCTTCTACAGGGAGGCTCTGAGGATAAGAAACCTCAAGAATGAAGCACTTAATTATAACCAAACGCTGAACGAACAAAGGAAGGAGGACCGAGTGGGGCTGGCTTGTGTGAATCCCTCTGCAAAAGGTAGCTCCTTCCAAATTTCACGAGCAGCCAGTGACAAGCTGGAATTTTTCATTTCTGGGTACAGTGAGAAGTTCAACTTAAAGCACTATCCTCATTTATGTCTTAAAAGCAAATAGGTTTAGGCACTCCACCCTGCTGAGCTTCGAGGCCGCTGAATGTTCTTGGAGGTTTCCTACGGACAGAATTCCATGAGTGGGGAAAAATATTTCAGTCATTTCCCCCACTCTAATAGTTTCCATTCAAAACCTCAAAAAGGGAGGTAAAAAAGCACAAATGGGTGGGATGAGGGTGTGGTTCCCGAGGCTTTGTCAGCATGGAGTTGTGCCAATGACAAGGATGAGGGGAAGGGACTGTGCCCACTCTTACCCTCACCGGAGACCCTCTTGGTGTAATTGCTTGTGTACGTCAAAACTAGAAACAACCTATGGATGTAGAAAAGAGGTTTCTTTCTTTCTTTCTCTCTTTCTTTCTCTCTTTCTTTCTCTCTTTCTTTCCTTCTTTCTTTTCTTTTCTCTTTCTTTCTTTCTTTCTTTCTTTCTTTCTTTCTTTCTTTCTTTCTTTCTTTCTTTCTTTCTTTCTTTCTTTCTTTCTGTGAGCTATCTCATTCATATGAGAAAGAAATCTGTGTTTGTGGCCCTGTCATTGTAATACTGACATTCATCGTGTGTCTAACAGGGTCCAGACTTTACAACTGTCATTAATCATAACCCTTATAAACCCCATTACGCAGATGTGGAAACTGAGACTAAGGGAATTCAAATAACTTGACCAAGACAGTAGAGCTAGAACCTGGCTGAGCCAGGCTTTGAACAGATGCTTCTCTGACTCCAAGATGCCCATGCTTCCCTTTATGCTGTGCTGCCAGGTAAACCTGCCAGTCTGTGTTGGAACCAGGCCTTAGAGAGGTGTATTAGAAATACAGAAAGGAATGAGAATTTTAGAATTTTATCAGGTAAATCTTACCATGGTCTCCGGAGAGTCTACAAACCACTAAAAATAATCTGAGTTAATTATAAAAGGAAACAGAAGGTATCGTTGGTGTTTCAGGCACCCCTTAGTTGGTTAAATAACCTATCGCTATAGATCTTGCCATCGTCCCACCTGCCTACCACAAACTCCCCAACTCAGAGCATTGTGTAGGGGCCCCTGAGGTTGACTCTGACCTACATGTCAACTTCAGAACTTTACACTGTGAATCTCCAGCTCGTGCACCCACTCCATGCTCCACTCCTTGACTCCTTGTGCTTCCAGAACTTTCTGGCCTGGAGAGGAGCTCAACACATAGCCACTTATCCTTTATTCCTGTGAATGGCCTCTCTTAGCAATTGCCAGCCAACCTCTCCCAGAAACACATTGCCAACCTGGCACAGTTTCCAGGAAATTGTGAGGAAAGGGTTGGCTATTCCAGGCTGGGTAGTCAGCAGAGAGCTCCCCGGAGATTCAAATAGGCTGACGGTTTCAGGGTAGAGCAGATTGCAGTGGCCTGTGGCTGGCTCCTGAGGCACTCTCCCCTCCATTTCCATTCTCACTTCTGCTACAGCTGTCACTCCCCACCAGCCTCTTAGCTTCCCCTGTTCCCTGCGCTCACCTCTCCTGCCAAACCGCCAAAACCAAAGTCATCTTCCAACACCATAAACCATTTCCTGCTTCCCACACTTCAGTGGCTTCCCATCATGCTCAGAATCAAACCCAAACGCCCTCCCTCAGCCTACAAGGCCCGGTCAGATGTGTGTGCTCCCCGCCCCTCCCCTCCATCTCACCAGCCTCTTCCCTGCTCACGGGGCTGCAGCCAGATTATCTCCTCTCTCCTCCCTGAGCGTGAGCACCCTGCCCTCTGCAAGACCTCCACACGCTCTGTCCGCTCTGCCCTAGGTGTTTGCTGTGTTCATCCTTCAGGTCTCTGCTTTCCTCAGGTCGCCCCTTCCCGGCCACTCCGTCGCACGTGGCCCCCGTCCTCGTACTCTCTACCATATGTCCAATTCTTTCATGTATTTATTTGCTTGTTTATGTGTTAGTGTGTTTCCTTTTCCCGGTTTATTGCACTGTCTCCCCTAACGGAATGTAAGGTCATAAAGGTGGGGATTTGCTTCGGACCAGCACAGTGTCTTTTGCGTGGTGCTGGCACATATTAGGTAGTCAATAAACATTTGCTAGTTGACTGAGTTCCATAAGTTATGTGGCCCTTCGTCGTTCAGGACTTAAGAAAGCTCACTCCCTCTCCTTCAGGATCTGATGCTACCTCCATACCTACCAGAAGGCCCCCCTCTTGCAACCCCGTCTGGTACATTCGTACCAGTTTCTTGAGAGGAGTGTGTTCCAAACAGGGCCTGATACATTGCGAGAACGCGCAAGTGTCTGATGATAAATGGGACACAATGGAAACCTCTTTGCCGTGGAGAACCGCCCTGTCACCAGTCCAGTTGCGGCACCCGCGTGTACTGCTCAGCCAAGTCACCAGCGGCAACACATGCTTTGAATCTCTCTTTATAATTTTGTTTTGTTTTGTTTTGTTTTTTTAGATAACCGATGCCAAGTGTGGCTCAAACTCACTACTCTTCCTCTGGCTTCTCTTTTGGTTAAGACAGGATATTACATAAATCTAGCATTCCGAGATATTTATTACCGGAATAATATTTATTACTAGAAACTCTTAGTTCCAGAACTACAGTCCACCTTACAAGGAATTTAAATTGCTTTTACTTATGCGATGCTTCTCGACCCTCAAACAGGAAACTCATTTCCTTCCTTATCCGCTCTACATACTTACAGTTTACAAAATGCGTTTGAATTGCTGATCTCATTTCGTTGTCACAACCTGTGGCGTTGTGTCAAAGAAAGAAATGATCACAACTTTAGAGAGGAATAAACCAGCTCAGAGGGTTAGGGGTCCCAACCTGTGTCCCAGCTGACCACCCTCAGGTATCTGGGGCCGAAGCCCTTGCTTCATCAGTGCCACCGGGCGGTTTCCATAACGAAGCCGAGTAACCCTTCCAAACGCAACCATCCAAAGGGCTGATTAAATGGAGTTACAGGCATATGAGGATAGTTCACAAGCTGTTGAAGAGTCAAGTTCTTTGCATTTAGAACAGTGGTTTCTGCAGTTTTCCTCACAGAGATCCCTTTGATTTCTTTTCCATTGTGGGCTCCCCGTGTTCGGTCCTCCTTAGATAACTAGCATGTTCACGCGGAGCCTACCAGGTTCCAGTCAAAAGCAGTGGACCTTCGCGGCTCACTTTACCTGTGTAGCCCCATTCCCGGCTGGATGAGCTGTTCTCCGGCAGGTTTTTCAATGCTTACAGTAGCAGCACAAGGCCCCTTCCCCTTCCCCCTTAACATCGCATCTGAGGACCCTCAGTGACCCAGAGATCACGTGTGTAGGGTCTGAGCATGTGATGTCTAGGTCTCTGCCTGGGAAAGGTATCAGTGAAAATCTGGTTGCGTGTCAGTTAAGTCGTATCTGAAGTCCTGTCCAAAGCCTTCTGCTGCAATGCCGCTTGAAGTATGAAACGCCACTTGAAATAGCGAGCTGCAACTCTGGGCAGTCAAGCTTTCCTGTAATCCGTGGTTTACTATCATGGCATTTCAAGTGGAGGGGTCGTGAGGCTTGCCCAATTTCTAGAACAAGAGACAGTCACATAATTTTGGTTGAAGGTTATAAGGGATAATGGTTTCCATTTTAAAGAAATATTTTGTCCAGACATACACTGTGAACCTAGATACAGGAAAGCAAACTACTTCCTTCTAAACAAAAACAGGATATATATTTAGGATATATATTTATCATTTCCCCTTGTTGTTTATCCCAGTGTCTATTATTTAGGGTGATAAGTCACTTACAATTATGATATCGTATAGGCTTTAAACAGTTTACGAAAGTTCTTTGTACTGTTTTATTTTATCCTCCCAACAATGCTGTATTATGTTTGCTTACAAGGGGGGAGACCAAGACACAGAGCAACTGAGTGGCTCGTCCCAGACCACCCCGCACATCAGGAGCAGAGGAAGAACCACACGTGCTTTCAGACCCCACACTACTCGCTTCCCACCACTTCCTTCCACCAGCAGCAGCTGGGGCTGTCCCCACGGGTTCAAGGCCCCTCTTTGTGGGATCCTTTTGGTCAAGTTTTCTGAAACATTCCAATTGGAGGAAGAGAAAGTGCTAATGGCATAACAACGCTTTTGAGCCCAGGGCCCCACTAAATTCCTAGGAACCAGTTTCTAATTTGACTTGCTAATGAATTGGTCCAGACAATCTTCCTATTTAATAATAAGCTGCTAAATTCCAACTGAAGCTAGTTGCTTTTATGCCATGTCATGGGTGTGTGATACCCACACCTGTCTGTTCTAGGGGAGTAAAGGAAGTTGATTTGATACTCGGGAGGTTTTCCTTGGTCCTACTCTCCTTCCACTTGGGGACAGACATGCTCTGAAACCACGTGGCCTTTGTTACAATAGGATGATACAGAATTTGATCCTTGGGTGTTAGAAGATAAATCATGTTATGCGGATAGTCATGGCCCTGTTTAAACCGCCTCTCTTTCTGGGGTCACATTTTCAGGGTCAGGAACAAACTAACTCACCCACGCTTTACAGCTGAACAAACTTGATTAAGAAATAAGGAGGCTGGGGCCAGGGTGGCTTCTGAACGTGTGACCCGAGCCGTCGTACAGGGTCCCCGAGCTCAGCAGGACCTGCTGTGGGGCACTGATCTGCTGTTGCCATCTTCAGGTCTTTGGCCAGGGGACTTGGCATTTTTATTTTACACTGAGTCCCACGAATTATGCAGCCAGTTCTGCTTGGTGTCACGGAATATTAGTCTCAGAGACAGTCATCCTGCCAGGCCCGAGTGCTGCCAAAATTTTAGGTGTCTCAAGAAAGCTTGGGGATAGGCCAGCACACTGACAGATCCCAAAAAGGTTGGGGTCAGGACTTCCTGGGGGCCACAGGGCCCCCAGCGCTCAGCAAGGAGAGAGGACTGTTCACTCCTGTCCACCTCCTGGAAGAAGGTTCCATTTGAGGCCAGTGAGGTGGAAGCCCGGTGCCCCACCCACAAATGCCAAGAAGGTATGGAGTGTCCCCAAGAATAATACCAGTCTTTTGTTTAGGGCCCTTGGCCCACATACCTACTTAACCTACTTAGAGTTTTGGGCATGGCCAGATGATAAACAAGTTCAATACTTAACAGGCTACAAGCTTTTGGGTTATTTTTTTTAACCCTTTTATTTTAGAAAGCATCTTTATTTTTAAAAATTTAAACTTTTTACATATTATAAAGTAATTTGCATGGACAGACACAACATTTCATTAACAATGAGATGAAAAAAATCGCCCGTAGTTCCACTCCCTAGTGATGACCATTATTAATGTTTTAATGCACATATATACATATAAGTACTTAAAAACCGTAATGGGGTTATACTGTATATGGAATCCTGATTGCTTTTCTTTCATTTAATATTTTGAGAACATGGTCCCATGTCATTATATATTGTGCTACTTCATCACATTTAATCTACCATGATTGTAATCACATTTATAATTTATTGAACTAACCTCTATGGTTTGATGTTTAAATTGATTCTTGTTTCTTCCTATTTTAAACAGCGCTGTGATGAATAGGCATGTGGCAAAACTTTTGCAGTCATCCATGACTACTGCTTTAGCATAACCTGCTAGAATTGAGTTTTCTGAGGGATATTTGTCCCAGGGCCCTGCAGGACTGCTGTGCCAGTGTCCAGACCTCTCAGCGGTGTAGGTGAGTTTGGGAAGCGTTCTTAGGGTTCTCCAGGTGGGAGATGGTGATTCACACCTAGCAGAAGCTCCTTCCAGGTTCTCCTGGAATTTCGAGGGTTACAAAGGGTCGATAGGATGGGGTTGTAAGTGGTGGTAGTTTTTATGATGGATAGACTAGGCAAATAGTGTGGGGTGAAAATTACCCTAAAGACATAACTGCCCAGAGGTTGGCCAAATTTTCTATAAATTTCTAAATTTGTCTATAATTTACCTTCTAGTTATATGTAATCACATGGTGCCAAATCAAGGATTTATAAAAATTACACTAAACTAATGTTATATAATTTAAAAAAAAATAAAACAAGACTTTATTTTATTTTATTTATTTATTTATTTTGCTCCATCTTCAATCATTAGTAATTTGGGGGCTGTATGGATTTCCTGCCTCCCTCCTTTTCTAGCTCACTTTTTTCTTTTTTCTTTTTTTGTCACCTGAAGAAGCAGAGGTCATACACTATGTCTGACCACTCAAAAGTGAGTCCCTTAATCTTCAGCTTCCTTTGTGAATCAAAATTACAGCTCACATCTTTCAAGTTTGTAAATACTGATCTTCATAATCCCCAAGCCCCTGTTTGTATCAGATTTCTCTCCAGGGAATCCATACAAAATCCTTCCCCACAAAGCAGACCTGCACCTGGGCTTCTGGGACACAATCAGCGAGAGGGAAATACGTGTGAAACCCTTCTACCAGGAGGGCGCTGCAATTTGGAGGCTCAGTCAATCAAGGGGAGCTTTACACCTATTATTACTTTTAATCGACAAAAATTGTATTTTTGCACTATCAGCGTGATAGACAGAGAATAAAACCAGAATCCCTAAAAATTATTATAGGTCACACAGAGATTTTGTGTTACACGGGTTGTGATGTACAACACCCTTTGTAGTTAAATCTCCCCCGCGGACTCTGGACAACACTCCAGAAATACATGCTGATGTCAGGAAGAACCACTGCCCACCAATATGCTGGTAATGATTTTCAGTGGCAAGCTCTTTGGGTCTGTGGTTTGTTTATTTTCCTGCCCCAAAATGCAATAGGTTATAAAACCCCTGCAGTGGGGCATCTCAGAATTCCCATGGCACAGTGGCTCATTCTTTTAAAAATGCATTAAATATGAATTAGCCATTTATCCTTAATTCCAGTATGCATTATTTTCTCGCCCCGCTACTTCTTTCTCTTTCTCTTCCACGTGTTCTGGTTTTCTGTTTCCAGTCCCTTGACTACATTTATTTTCTTTGCTTTTAGAACTTACTCACATACCTCTTTTTAGTCTCTTTTGTAAAAACAACACACATCCTTTCACATTTGTGATTTTTGCTTAGCTTTTCTCCCTTGCTCTTTTCCCACCAAACCTCATTTATTTTCACTTTTCTCCCAATGGTCTAATTTTTCTCCATGCCTGTCACTTTTAAGTGAGGTTTTCTGCAGGATCAAGAAGAAGAATGTCTTTTCTTCTCATGCTCAGAAGGGAAACTGCCCCTTTACGGCTCCAGCTCCTCCGAGGTCACTGCCTCTCTCGAATAGGATTGCAGCTCCTTCTTTCATACACTCAAAGAACAACAGCCTTGTGCTCTGTGTGGGATACACCTGGTACTTGTAGGTTCAACATCCGCTGTTCTGAATTCTCCAAAAATAGTTTCTTAAGCATTATAGAGCAGCCTTATGATAGCGTCACCTCTTTCTCTCTCTCAGTGCTTCTGCTATTTATGGCTACTTTGGACTGGAATTCACCCTACTTGTCAAAGGGGAAATGGGTAACCTTAAGCTCACTAATCAGAGCCCAAGAGATGTTTAAAGGGAGGTGTTAGACTCAAATTATCACCCTAACAGGCTCTCTCGTTTGTGGAAAGAGAAGAACTCGAAAGGACATTGAAAATTCTGGAACGATAGTTATGAGATGTATGTTGCATAGGGAACAATTCCCTCTGCCTGTGAGTCCTTATCACTGGGCATCTTCCTCTCTTTTGGAGACTCTGGAACACAGACATCCACATGAGGGGAACGTCTTATGCTTTTTTGAGGTCTGGTTCAGGCCGATTCTCAAATGAGCGTGTGTGTTGCGGGGGGGATAATATGAATTCTAAAATGTAGAATATCTCAGACTCTCCACTGAGTCATTTCCTCATTTTTATTAATTGGCTTAGACCCAACTGCAGAATGAAAAGCTATTTTTATGCATTTGCTCACAACTGAGAGATCTAACATAAGATTTAAGCAACACAAGCTGCCAGCTTAAAAAAGAGAAAAAAAGCGCCTTACTATATTCCATTAAATTAGGCTGACGACATGGTTCACATTTTGAGATCGTCGTTACCTTTGAAAACATTCATAGGCAGGTTTCAGAAAAGGCTTATAGGTTAAAAATAAACTTTGGGGGGATGTAACATCCCTCGGAGATAAAGGCGATACTCTCTCTCTCTATCATTTTTTCCCCTCTCGTGGCCTCCTAGGATATTTTTTCTCTGCTTGACTTCATGGCGTGATGGATTGAAGCTCCATCAGACACAAGTGCTGGGTAATAAAATGTGACTCGCCTTTCCACCCCATTGCAAAAGTCGTAAAGGCAGTAGCTCAGTGTGCGGCTGAGTCAGTAATTGCCTACAATCATCTTCATTGAAATTACACTGCAATCTAGAAATTAGAAGTAAAATAACCCATGAAGTCATCCTGACCCATTCTGGGCCAGAGCAAAAGTCTTTTTGATTACCCTCTCAATTTAGTTTTATAATCATCAGTCATGCAACTGCTCTGATCATTAATTTGGCAAATTTCTACTCTCACTAGCTACAAAAGTATGTGTTCACTAGAAGCCTAACACATCTCCTGAGATAAAGAAACATTTATTTTTCAAATAAATAACAGACTAGAGGTCAGTCTATAAAACTCAGGAAAACCAATAGGAAGGGTAAGGACGTTATTCTTGAAGTCTAATCTTGTCGCTGTCTGGGCAGTGGAGTGGCAAGGTTTGCCATGGGATGGAATTTGCCCGGGTGTGGTGCTTGGTGCAGCGGAGACAGGCCTGTCTGCCTAGGAGAGAGGACTGTTCACGGAGCCTCTTCTCTTCCCCAGTTGTCAACAGTGTACAGGGGAAGACTAGAAGCAGACAAGGAAGGGGACCTGCTGAGGTGGATTGAGCAGAACAGAGAGCGCAGTGGCTTCAAGGGGCATCAGCTCTGGAAATGTGGGTTTGACTGCGGCTCTCCATTCTCTGCAAGGTGATCTCCAAATCTTTGAGCATGGCCCTTAAGGTTCCCCTCAACCTCAGGGTGTTTTATTCCTGACCCCCTAACCCCTGGCCATTCTGTTCCCTCTCTCTGGGATACCCTAATCCCTTGTATACCTGGAATACTTAAATTTGTTTGATAAAACTCAATTTAGTTTTTTTTTTTTTTTAGGAAACTTCTATTGACTCCAACAATGGAGACCACAACTCTCTCTACCAAGAGTGAGTTTCCACTGTTGTACTTATCCAAGTGGTAAAACTTACTTATTTATTTGACTTTATTGTCTGCTTCCTGTAGTGGATTATGAGGTCCCTGAAGATAAACCTGTGTCTCTATTCATGTTCGCATCTCCTGTGCCTAGCACAGCACCTAGCACACAGTAGGAACTCCTTACATTTATGTAGAGTGAATGAATGAATGAATAAGGGAAGAGAGTCATTTTGGGTATTGTGAATCTCAGAGGTGGAGTGTCCACAGATGCTGCAGAGGGTGTTTCTATGTCATGGGAGAGCTTGGGATAAATGTTTTCTCAGACAATGACACAAATCAAATAGCTTTCCTGGCTTTTAAAGGATCAGAGATTCATCATGGAGGGAAAATTAGAACTCATCTAGCCCAACCTCCCACCTCTAGGGCATGATTGGCAGATGAGCAGATGGCTTGCATTTGAATGCCCCAGAGACAGTAGCTTAGTCAGGGGCAGTTCTAATATTAGATGGCTGTTTGCTTTTCATGAGTAGGCATAATTTACTTCTTTGGAGCCTTTCATATGAATAAGCTGTCAGTAAAATTTAGCTATTATCATTGTCTTTATTTTCTTCATGAAAAGCGCTTAAAGGTTGTTATCAAGTTTTCCATCTGTCCTCAAGGCTAATTTCCGTAACTGCTTAAGCCCATCACTTGGATTCCAGATCCCTGACCATTGTGGCCTGTCCACCTATGAGCGACGCAGCCTACCAGCAACAAGGGCAGCGACTGGTACTTCTTGAGGTCTGCTCTCTTCCACGTTCCGAAGAAAGGCCCCTTTCATTCCTCTGATCTTATCAGGGACAAATGCCCAAAGGAAGGTCAAAGTTGTGATTGTTCAATGGGGTGAAAAATATATATAAGGACATATAAAGAAGAATCAAACCCAGTGTAGCTTCATTTATCGTGAACTCATATTTAGAAAGACTTTGATAATATTAAATAGAAATTAAAGAAGAAAGCCAACTTTCTTTCTGTATTATTTATTTATACATTGCTCTTTGCTTATCAAAAAGCAAAATAAAAAAATCTTTGTTTCCTGGAAACCAAGTCACTTCTAACTCAAGTAAATTGAATTGGAAGAGAGTATGAGATTGGTGGAAGATTAAAAATAGACCGTGGGTTTTTCACTGCATGTGTTAGATTTTTAAGTTCTTTTTGGATGGTCTTGGGGAAAAACAGAGCAGAAAAATATGATTCTCCTTTCCTGATGCGGGCAACACAAGAATAAAATCGACAAGAAAGCAGAAAGCCCTTCTAAACTTGTTATCAGCAGTAAAGGAATAAATATTGAATGATAACAACTTGTGCCTAGTGTTAACCAACACATGTAAAGGATTTCCTAACTAGTAACCTACTATTTGTATGACATGGTTTTTAGTGGTGATGCATCTGCACTGAGTGATCCCTACGCGCTTATCCAAGTCCTTTTATTCTCAATTATCATATTTGCCAAGCGGCTATCGAGGGAGAAGGTCGTTATATCCTCTGCAGAGCAACTGGACCTGGATTGCTAGTCAAGTAAAAGATGCTGGTTGTGTCAAAAAGATACAGCTAAACTTGGGCGGTGGGGTGGGGGGGGAGGGCTTGTGGGAAGAGAAGACACAAACTGGAAGAGATTGCCCATTCCAGGTGAGTCAGCCCAGGAAAACTGAAGTGTCGTAATAGGACTCTTTATCGCAGGTGCAAAAATTGGTTTTACCGGTGGCTCCTAGGCTAGCAATCATCAGTCTACCATCATGGTGAAAATCAGGAATGTGGTCCATGGGAAGTAAGAGGGCAAACTGTTGCAGCAAACATTGTTGGTTTCCATTTACCTCCTTCTTTTTCCCTCACGGGACCCTGATTTTATGCAAGTATCTCCCTTTTCCTTTAAAGCAACACTGTGATCCCCAGGGGGCTTGCCATAGCCTCAGGGGATGAATCGTTATTAGCCCAAGCTAATCATGGCAGAGTCCCCCTTGCTGGCAATTAGTTTAAGCATGTGCTGATGAAGATCTGGCCAGTGAGAAAAGAGAAGCCTACACTGGGCTCTTTTGAAAAGGAAGAGGCAGTTTATTATTCCACCAAGCGGAACGTATCTGGCTTTCATGCCATCATTCTACAACATGAGGGGAGCTGGCTGAGGATAAGACCCAGATGTTGAAGATGACTCAGCAAAGGATGGCAGCCCTGGGGGCTGAGGCTGTACCTGAAACACCAAATTAACGAACCACAGAGCTCCCTGTAATGGACTGAATTTTGTGGCTCTCTACAATTCACGTTGAAGTCTTAACCCCCAGTACCTTAAAATAGGGCCTTTAAAGAAATAATTAAGGTCAAATGAAGTCATAGGGTGGGCTCTTAAACATCTATTTTACAACCTGACTAGTGTCTTGGTAAGATGTGGAGATCAGGACCTACAGAAAGAGACACCAGAGATTCAGGTACAAACAGAAGGCAGCCGTCTGCAAGCCAAGGAGAGAGGCCTCAGGAGATACCGAACCTCCCACAGATTGATCTCAGGCTTTTAGCTTCCAGAACTGTGAGATGATAAATTTCTGTCATTTAAGCCCCTCCTCCAGTCTGTAGTATTTTGTTATGTCAGTCCTATGTTTGGGCACCTTGGTACATGAAGCCATATAATTTTTTTTTATTTGTTTAAGTCACTTGAGTGGTGTTTTCTGTTCTGAGTTGTTAAAAACATAAAAAATATATTATAGCAATATGATTCTATTACAAGTGGCAATAAGTCTGAGGACAAGAGATGCAGAGAGAACATGTCCCACTGGAGGCCAGACACCAGAGAGGATTATCCTGAATAACACTGTCATAAACACAAGGAGGAGGAGGTCATCTCTCTCATGACCAGGAGGAAGCTGAAGATGTTGAAAGAGTGGTAGCATTTTTATTTTTTCCCACATGCCAGGGTAGGGCTTTGGTCTCTGATCTCCTGACCCCCCATAGTTGGACCTGAGGACGAAGCCTCATGAGGATATGGTTTGTGGCCAAGAGACAGAGTGAAGCTTACTGTCCCAGGCCCAGGCTTAGACCAATAACTATGACCTCAGCTAACCAACCAACTAACAACGGATAAAAAACAAATTTTGACCAGTTTCAGGGAGTGACAATTTATAATGTCCTATCTAGTAGTTAGAGTAAAAACTGGCTTCATTTCATGGGTTCCCCCTACTGATTTAGGTTATCCCAAGTTATAACTTTAAAGCAACTTAAGAAGCTGGCAACGGCTGGATAGAGAGAGATCAATTGCCAACATATAATTAACATATATATTTTCCAATAGCTCAGGTTTGACTCTGAGATATAAAATAAGAAATGTTCTTCTCATGACTACCTACAAAGTTATATTTGTTGAATCAAGTATATTTTCTAGGGAATAGTGGTCCCATTGACCACAGTAACAACACTTCAAGCTTCGAATGCTGAGATTCGAATAGCCCCTCTTTGGCCTTCATTCCTCCAGAGCCTTTCCTTCTAACCCATTCTGCCTCCTGAAGAGGCTTCCTAAGAGCACTTGCCCCTCACCTCCAAAACATTTATTTGGCTCCAAAACCATTGGAATCACCCTTTAGCGCATCTTCCCAGGCTTCAGTCCTGTCTTCCTGATCTAAGAAGTGCTTTGTCCTGGAGGTGGCCCCAGAATCCATGTTTATTCAATGTGACATCGCTTCTATTATTGTTGTTGAAATAGACACTTCGATTCTCTTTTGCAGAAATTTGGATTGGGAAGTAAAGATGCTGGTAGGCTCTGTGGGTCATTCAAGCTGAGATATAAATGTGTGAGTTGTGGAGGGGATTGTTTTTATACCATCTTTATGGGGAATAGAAGACTCTACTGCGCAGAGAGGAAAGGCTGAGGCAGATGTGCAGAGAGAAGCAGAGATAAGAAAGTACAGGAGTGGGATGGAGTCGAGGGGTCAAGACTAGGAAGCTTGTGGCACTAGCTCCTGATAGCTTTCCATTCCTGGTTCCAGGAATTGCCATTCCTGGTCTCCATAGGGAGACCCCGCTGCCCATTCTGCCCTTGAGTTCCTCCAGATCCCTTTGTTTTTAAGTCATCTCACTCTTTTTGGTTTATACTACTTTGAGTGGCTTTCTGGATTTTTTGTCTTCAAAACCACCTGGGCCAAGGCAAAGGTGAAGCTCAGACCTTGCCTTGGAAGTCAACACCATCCCCAGTTTAGCCACCATATGTCGTTTTCATCTTTGGGTCCCTCTGTTATCCTACAAGGAGTTTCGTTCACAGCACCCCTTTTTTTTTTTTTCCCCTCCCCTCACACCTTACACACATCTGGCTCATTCTTTGTTTCATGTCATTTCTTTTAATTAAAATACTTTCCCTCCTCTTCTTGGCTGGCATGAACTCTGCACATTTTTAAAGTTCAGCTGAATTCGTTCCTCTGTGCAAACTCTCCTACATGCTTCCCAGCCCATAACAATTCCTCCTTCTTTTAAACTTTCTGCCGTGCTTGTGTTTCTGTTAACCACTGTTTTAATGTACTAATAGCTTAGAATAGTGGAGAAAAATAGGTGGGTTTCAGAGAAACACCTTGATGACAGAAACTCTAATGCTGAGGATTTGTAATAACATGAGAGACCAAGGAAAGCATTTTAGGATGTCAGAAGAAGAGGGTGCTGGCAAAAATATCTATGTAAGTATTACCATTAGTAAAAATAATATCCAATCTGTTGGAAAACCTGAAATGTGCATGCTCATTTGAGTTTTATTATGTAGCATAATCAGTAACACCCACATAGAGCATGATAAAACAATTAGAGGAGAGGTGACAGAGATGAAAAAGAAGAGGATACAAAAGAGAAGACAGACAGGCTGGGCTGGAGAAAATGGAGATGGTCAGAATAGGAGTTGAAGGACAGAGAGGATGAAAAGGAGACGAGGGGATGATAGCAGGTCCTTCTTCCTTCTCCTCCCTTTCAGGTAAAATAAACTTTAACCTTGACTCTGACACCACCTCCTCCCTCAGGAAGAAAAAGGATAGGAAGAGAAGTTATGAGGAGGAAGTAAACAACAACAACAACAACAAAAAAGACACATTAGGGTCACCAGGAAGACAAAGACAGAAGCTTCCCGCAGGTAAGCTAGATTAGAATCCCTAGCCTCTGATGCACAGTGGAATATTCCAGTCTCGATGGCAAGAATTAACCTGTAGTGAAAAATTAGTATTTTTAATGATGACGGTGTGAATCTTTATAGCTCTGCTCATTCTACTGTACATTCACTCAACAAATATTTATTGCATTTTATGTCATCAGATGGTTCATTAACATAGGAAGTAGTCACACCCATCACTTGTTTTATATTAAAGAAATTGACAACCAACATCTGATAATTCTGCAAATAAACATCACTTGTTGATGAGGCTGTCTCATTGACTCACTGTTCATCTTTCGCCCGTTTGTGAGAACTTCCCCACCCTGTCTGTCTCTGGAGTTCTCCAAGGCTGATTCTTTAAGCTGGGCTTGGGTTCTTTTTTCTCTCATACCTGCTCCCCAAAGTTAAGATAATTAATAACATGAGCTTGCTTCGGCATGTCCCCTGGTTGACATCTAGTGACAATACTCTGCAGAAATTGACACCCAGAACATGTCACACTTTATGTCGATTTCCTCTCTTCCAGCATGTTTGTTCAGTGCTATCAGAATATCAAAGGCAATGTGAGGGGGAAAGATGTTACATACTGGTTTCGGCCGTTCATGCAACGTTGAAAAGATCACTGTGTTTCATTTGTTCTTCCATCCAGTGTAACCCCACACGGAGACCAGCTCTGTACCAAGCACTGACCTTGAGGAACCCACAGCCTAATGGAAAAACAACCTGGAGAACTTATAAATTGTATAAATGAATACTATCCTCTTTATTTTTGGAACTACTGAAAAAGATGTACCTTCTCTGTCAGCTCCCTATTTTCCACCCCTCCCCATATTTGCCCTAATTCTCTTACTTCCTTGTATTTTAGGGATGGTATTAACTAGTGCTGTAAAGGTGGGCACATTGGATGTGTGTGTTTGTTTGTGTTAACATGTAAGCAAGAGAGAAGTGCTCTGATTTAACAGTTCATTTTTAAGAAAGTAAAGCCTATCCCATCCCAAGGAGCTATGCTGCTAGATTCTGCCACATTTAATTCTGTTAGGTTCCAGTAAAACATATAAGACCCACTTCTTAGCCTTTCTTCTCTCACCTGAGAAATTAGCATGTGCTGACTGATGTCTGTTGTTTGGGCGGCATCTTTTGTTCAAGACGCACCTCTACTCGGAGAAGGAGCAAGGAGCTCTGCCAAGCGGCGCACGTGTTCTTAGGCCACCATCAGGGTGTGCTGGAGGCAGTCCTGTCTTTTCTGGGGCCTGACAGAGTCATATTCTCCTTAAAGGAATACATCTACATTCTGTTTTCACTCCGTCCCCCATCAGGGCACACCTACTGGGCGCAAATGCTTACCTTGAGGAGGGACTAGTTCTGGGCACTTGCCTTTCAATTTTACAGACTTGGGATCCTACCAAAGTGCAGCATCATTCCTCAAACCATGCCAAATTTGGTAGGGTGTTCTTGGACTTCAAAATCCTTTAATTAAAGGATTTTAACTGCCAGTTCATCTAATTCAGTTTATATGATTCACTGTCCAAATTCAAGTCACAGCTCTGTAATGAAATAAGAAACTAATTTTTTCCCAAGGCTTGGACACCCCGGACCTGACTGACGGGTTCACAGCCAGGTCAGTTCCAATCCTGTCACGCTGATCACCTGGGCCTGGAATTGCAAGGCAGGAAATTTTAAGTTCCAAGAGATATTGGCACAGTGCCTAACACATACCAGCTTTGGGCAGATATTTGTTAATTGATTAATGCAGCCTTAACACCAGATGCTATCTGTTAAGAGTCTCATTTTCCTTTAGTTAGATGTTGATAAATCCATGTTTGATTTGAAAAGAAATGATCAATTATAGAGTAACATGAAAGGTTTGAAAAATAATGTGATCCCTTCTGGGCTACATAACTTGTGGAGCCCAGCACAAAATAAAAATGTAGAACCCTTACTTCAAAAATTATTAAGAATTTCAAGACAGCAACTAGAGAGCATTAAAAAGTGTGGAGCCCCTACAAAGCACAGATGGCTCACCTGTGGAGCCAGCCCTCATCCCCATTTGATTCACATGTGCGAGTGCCCACAATTTAACAGGCGTTGTGCCTGTCTTTGCCGTAAACATCGTCTTCTATCATTCTCACAGCAACCATATGAGTCTCTCTGGGAGATTTCTTAATTTGCTAAGATTGTAACCCAAAAGACTATATACAATGTCAGGTTTTTTCCCCACCAGATAGAATGTATGTCAGTTCTGAGCACTGTATTTTCACACAGGCTGTCCTATAGAATTTTTCCTCATGTAGTCATGCAGACGATAATCATGAACGTGAATTGAGAACTTACAGCATGTCAGGCCATGTTCTAGTTGATTTACATGTATTCGCTCAGTTAACAACTGGCAATGCGTTTATTCTGCTTCGGTCAGAATGTGGCAGGTGGCGGAATGCATAGCCTGAAGGGTTAGCTGAAGAGATTTTCATGAAGGGACTACTTTCAGAGGCGTGTCTGCCAAGGTGCCACCCTGTTCTGGTGACTCTGTCCTGTCCCCTGCTTCTTCCAGCCTGTTCTTGCTAGTGCCAGGTGCATTCACATTCTTTGAAGGTCCTCTTAATCCCTCCCACGCCTCTTCTTTTCTGGGAGACCAGTCACCTTCATTACAAAGGAAGACAAGCTCATGGCTTTGGTCCTTAACTTGAAGCATTCAGCCTATCTGAGCTTGAAAACGGTGGAGTTGTCTTCCCCTGGGCTTCCTTACGTGAAGTCTCACATTAGTTTTTATGGTCTGGATGTGGCCCATAAAGGAGAGCATTCACCAATGTCAATAAGTAACAGCTTTCGCTTACTGACCGCTCACCATGGCGGGTGCTGTCCTACACACTTCAGAACCTCCCGTTTAGTCTTCAGTGCAACCCTGTGTAGTAAATGCTATTATCATCCTTAGAAAAGGGAACTGAAACACTTGGATGGTGAGCAACTTGACCAAAGTTAGACAGGTCATTGTTGCCCCACCCCTAGACTCACACTTCCCATATGTGACAATAGCTTCCTATTAGAAGCTCCTGGGACTCTCCACCAGAGGGCTTTCTCTGGCCATAGGCGCATGCTTCGCTGAAGCTCGGGGACAGTCGGATATTCCAGGGAATTGATGTCCCTGGGGACAGATCTCAACCAACAAAACTGGTGGATAAATACCCAAGCAGACTTTCCTCTTGACCAGGACATTTCCGTAGCATGCACTATATGGTCTCCTAGGGGTCCTCGTCGGGACTGAGTCCCAGTTGCCCACAAGATTAAAATGCTCCTTAACACACATTGCACTTGCTGTCTTCATTCCATCCATCACTCTCTAACCGAGGTTTCCCGCTGTCATTTCCCTAATTAAGGATTTCCACCCAAACCCTTGTCTCAGGATCTGTTCCTGGAGACTCAAACCAAAGAGAATTGGAAGAACTGAAAATGGTCCTAGAAACAGATCCACCAAAGGGACTTGGATCTGTGTAGTTCACTGGTCAGAGGTAGCAAGGATCCTTGGCTGGAGGTAAGTGAGGAGGTGCAAATGCCTGGTGCTGTAGCATCACAGTTACTAAGACTCTCACTGGCGGGAACTCAGGACAGAGTCTGGATGGAAAGGGATGCCCCGGCTGGTGCGGTAGCTCTAGCACTTGAGAGATTTGGGGCCATGCTGACTACGAAGATTGATAAACTGGTTGGTTGTCTGTTGTTACATGCAGTAGGAACTCTGAAGAAAGAAAATCACAGGCTCATGTTATCGAATGATGAGAAGGTAAAGAATCCTCGAGGTCGGCAGATAAAGAGACGGGCCTTTTGCAGCTGGAAGATAGATTGATGAAGAACAGGCCTGTGTGTTGATTGTAAGAATGACAGGAGTGGAGCCAACAGCATGGGATCCGGCTCCTCAAGACTGATGTAGCCACTGCTGCATCTAAATCCCTGACCTCTTAACAATAGAGAATGATGCTGACCTCTTGGTTTGGTGCCATCCCTCAGAGGCAATGCATGACTTGGCGGAGAGCTGATTATATTGGACCCCTTTCACTCGGGTGGAGACAGAGGCCCATGGTTACTAGGGACGGGTTTACCTTCCCTGTGCGCAGTGCCTCTGCCAGCACCTTTATCCAAGGCTTCACAGAGCATCCGGTTTGCCACCATGGGAATCCACGTAATGACCCCTGAGACCAAAGCAGCCATTTCACTGTGAAGTTGAGACAATGGGTGTGCCACTACAGTATCTACTGCTCCTACCACGCACTACATCATCTGGAAGCTGCTGGCTTGGTGGAGGTTTGGAATGGCTTCATGGAGGTTTAGCTAAGGTGTCAGCTGGAGATGACACGCCCATCGGGTTGGGACAATGGTCTTCAGGATGCAGACTATGTGTCGAGCCGTTATCTAGTGTTTGGGTCTCTGGTAGGTAGAACACACAGATCGAGGAAATAAAAGTAGAAAGGGGTCTTCTTACCATCATTCCTAAAGATCTGATTGGGAAATTCCTGCTTCTTGTTTCTGCAGTTTGGGTTTTCAGTAGACTAGCCTGGTTCCTGAAGCGAGTTGGGGGGTAGGGTGGAAGGAATGGCTATACAAAGGAACACAGTCAGGATTTCACTACAACTGAAGTCACTTCTCTTGCTCAGAAATTTTAAACTCCTTGGGCTACTGGCCCAGCAAGCAAAAGAAAACAAGTTCTACGCTGGCAAGGATAGTTGGCCCTGATCATTCCTAGGAGGCAGGCGTACTTCTCCCTAGTGGGAACAGGAAGAAGCAAGCATATCTGGAACTCAAGGGGAACTCGGAGGAGAATACTTATCCTAGGTCCCTCTTGATACTTCTATACTGTGAATAGGTGATTGCAGCCAACACAACCTGGCAAGGACCTGCAGACCTGGGGGTCAGACCCCTCAAGGATGAAGGTCCAGCCTGCACACCGGGCATACAACCGAGACCAGCAGAATGTCTGGCTGAGGATCAGGGGAATACAGGGTGGGGCACAGAGGAGACAGATGATGAAGACCAGCATGAGAGCCTTAGGACTGACTACAGCAGAAGGGACTCTAGTTTGTCTCATTAGTATGCCTGCTGCCAACCCCCCCCGCACCCCCACTTGGAAATTATGAACAACCACTTTGAAAACTCAGTGACAGGACAGATACATGAGTGGATCGGGGTGAGGAAGAGGGCGGGGGGAAGTAGCAGATGTCGTTGGTCCCCCACTCCCATCCTTTTGGCTCTCCTTGGTCCCTGTCAGGCACTCAGGTCCCCACTTTTGCCCATGGGCTTCTTTGGCTATAGGAGCAAGCTTGGCTTCCAAGGGGACAGGCCAAAAACCCCAGGAAGCAGGGGGTAGGCCTCAACTAATGAAGGATGGAGGTTGGTAGATAATTACCAGCTTCCCAGTCCTTTGGATGGAATGACTCTGAAGCATATGGCGTACAGATTCCCAGAGAATGCCTGCAGAAGAGAACCCCAGGTAGTTAGCTGGCTTGCTCCTTAAGGCACACTGTGATATCTTCCTTCCTCTCCTGCAGCCCTCCCCCACTCCCTTGCTGTTGCTTCTTGGGGCTAACTCTTAATTAAACCATGTGCACCCAAATCCTTATCTCAGGTCCAGTTATGAGGCAAACGCACTCCAGACCGGAATATGAGTCCAGTTAGTTTGGCTCCAGAACCTGTGCCTTTAACCACTACATGTGAATTAAAGAATTATCCCATTAATATGAAGAATGCCAAAGAGGTGGAAAAGGGTCCAAATATCTGCAAAAGCATTCTTAAGATCAAATTATTCCAACCTCGCAAGCACTTACAGCCAAGTGTTAATTTTTTACAGTTGTACTTCATTTGGTCTCAGTCTCTGTGGGGGTGTTAGTCGACACTGCACGTCTCTTTTCTTTCCCAGTAAGACGTGAGTCTATCCATTTAACACTTTATTCATTTTTTCACATTTGAGGAAAACTATGACTGCAGGATGCTCAGAGGAGACCTCTGTTTCTCAAAACAACAAAAATAACAGACACGTGAAACAAAATTGCATTTATGCTTTAGTGGTTTCTACCAGTCAAGTGAAATGTTGCCCCCTGCCTCAGAGCAAACGTCTTCTTCCTCCACATGCCGAGCTTCATTAGGGTATTTGCGAAGGAGCCTCATCCCCGGAGGGAGGAAATGCGATTATGGAGGAGCGGGAAAGGGCCACGTGCCTATCTCTTTGCAATAGGCCCGGGCAGGCTGACGTGTTCTTCCGCTCGGCCTGCCCCCGCCCTCGGTCCACCTCTGTCCAAAGCCTTGCTGTCTAATTTGGTGTCTGAACCGGGATAACCGAAAATCGCCGTGAAGAGACAATGGGCTAGGAAAGGGTTTGCATTAGAGAAGGCGGCAGCTGGCAGGGAGCTAGGACATCCAGAATCTGATGTCGTATGACCCTGCTGGCCCGGGCTACTAAGAACCCGCCAGGCCGATCTGCGGAGGTGGCCTGGGAGGCTGTGAAAGTACGAAGCTACCATCGTGGGTCTTCCTCCGGGTCACATGTTGGTTATCTCCATACACTATGTTGGCAGCAAAGCTGCGGCGCCCAACTCTGATGGGATTCAGCACCATCGTCTATGAAAGAAGGACAATAATGACATCGGTTAGGGTCCCAGCAGTAAACGGATGTATGCTGAAATTGAGAAGAGTTTAATAAAGAGAATACTTACCAAAGTGGGTGGGATCGGGGAAAACCAACAAGGGGCAGGGGGTACTCCTGAGCTGGCGACATCGGGGAGCCAAGAATGTCCCTAGACCATGGAGAGTGACTGGAGTGGGGGGGAAGTAGATCAGGATTTGCTTGGGGAGGGGGCGGGGCCCCGTTTGACGGAGCTGTGGCTTTCAGTGGAGGGCACCGCCCCTACCGTCACTCAGCCCTGATGTTATTATTCCCATTCCTGGGTGCTGGTGCCTCCTGCTGGAATCCCATTGGCTGAACCACACTGGAATCTAGACTACAAGGGAGCCAGGCTAAGGCCAGCCCCCCAAAACCAGCCTCCTGGGCAGAGAGCAGAATGCAGAAGGGCAGAGAGTGAGCCTGGAGGGTTCCCAGAGACTACCCAGCTCAATATTAGAGAGTCGTTGTGAGGATTCCATGAGCTGTTATACCTGAATTCTCAGAGCAATGCAGGTGCATGGTAAGCGTGGTATAATCCAGGACAATCCTTATGTCCCACCTATTTCTCTGTGACATTCAGCATCCAGGTCACTGCAGGATTGATGGAGGCTTCCTTATGTGTCCAGCCTAGCTCCTGCCACCTGGAGAATCTCTCTGCCAAGGCCAAAATGCCTGCCCCTTATCGCTGGGGTTTGCTCTTCCGTGGCAATGTTGATGCTGCGAATGGCTCTGAGGCAAGGAGCTTTTGAGTTGGGCTGAGGGAATGAGCCTCTGGTATGTGGCCTCATCTGGACAGCCTCCCCTCCTCACCTTGTAAAGTAAACATCCTCCAGACAGTTCACACAAGTCAACCATGTCTGGGCTGAGCAGATAGTAAGCCCGTACTTGCTTCCTCTCTCCCTATCAGTGGGGGATCGATGGTCAAGGGTCTCCTACAGGGAGACCCACTTGCTTCCAGAATTGAAACATGCCACCTACTTCTTCCAGTGTTCAGTAATAATAGAAATTGCTAGCATCTCTTGGACATCTAACTATGGACCAAACAGTATGTAAGAAGCTTTACATAGTTTATGACACTTATAAAATATGTGACTCTGCCAAGTATTCATGTCCCCATTTGACAAGCAAGGAAATGAGACTCAGAATTTTCACCTGAACAGTGAGGAGGCAGCGGCGTCAAGATTAGTTGGACTAATGCCTGTGGCTTCGCCTCGAATCTCACACTCTCATGTAAGCTTTTCTACAGTCACAAAATACATATGAGTGGAGGAAAGGGACTTACTGGCCTTGAGAATCTTACGATATTGGTGGACGACAAGACTTGCAGAAATGAAGCTGTTTGGAAATGATTCCTAAGTGTATCGAATCAGGTGCTAAGCTGAGCACCCACAAACTCCGTCTGGTGGGGGAGTCTCGAGAAAGTGCAGAGTGTGGGAAGTGATGGAGAAGCTGGGCTGGGCTGGGCTCGGGAGGCATGCTCTTCAGGGAGAGGTAACAGAGAAAGAGAAGGAAGATAGAAACCAGCCCAGCCAATGGAAGAGAACACTGACCGAACTGAAGAGGAGGATGTCGTAGCAGATAAGGAGGAAGAATGAGGGAGTCCACACTGGCCCTGAAGAGGAGTGTAGACTCAGTGAGGAAGCAGAAGGAACTCACAATAGCTGTGGAGGGGCCCTGGCCAACGAAAGAAGAGTGTTAGGAAGGTCCAGACCTCAAGAGTAGAGGGAGGGACTGAGGGGGAAGAGATGAGAGGAAGTTGGAGCCATCCTTCGAAAGAAGAACTGGTCACACTTGGTGACTAAATAGAGCAGCTGAGGTGAGATGACTCCATTTTTTCCCATCACGCTCAATAAAGGGGATGGGGAACAGCTGGGGCGGGGGGTCAGCGGTAAGTCCAGTTCATTTAAACAACTTGATTGGAGGCTTTTCCTAAAGGAAATGAAAACCACCCCTCTGGTCAGAGAAATAAAATTAGTTTGTCGTTGTTGTTGTTTTTGACTGAGGATAGAGTTTTACGAAAATCTCCCCTTCTGATAGTTTAGAGAAAGCGCTGAGTAAATGCCTCTCCGTTGAGAGGTCCCCTCTGTCCTGAGCCGTGCGTGACTTTATGGTAGAGGGCTCAGGAGGTTAAGAATGGGCAGAAGGAGGGCCCCTCCCCTCCTCCCAGTTGGGGAGGTGTGCCAAAGCATTCTCAATGGTCCCAAGGAGAAATCTAAACAAGTCCAATATGTTGTCTTGTTAAATCTCAAGGAATTCAAAATACGTCCTAGTTAATCAACCAGTCAAGCATTGTTTACTCATTGAACAAAAGTCCTGACCTCCTTTGACCCTGTAAAGATTTTATACTCATAGCTTTCCTCGGTCTGTCTTCACTAAAATATACACTTTTGTTTTTGTGATGATGTTCAAGGAGTTGTTTCCAATAAACTGTGGCCACCAGTAAATTGTGAACTCTAATATTTCCATGAAGATCTTGTATTTCCTTGACATGTAGTCCAGGAAATCTTGTTTTTGTTTTTGGAAAAAATTTTTTTCTTTTTTTGATTCTAAAGAGAGGGGATGGAGGAAGAAAGAGAAGGAGAGAAACATCAATCAGTCAGTCACACCCTGACCTGGGTCCGAACCTGAATCGAACCCGTGACTTTTCAGTTTGCAGGATGACGCCCAATCAACTGAGCCACAGCACCCAGGGTGTCTAGCCCATTTTGTAAGTGTAAGTGCCTCCCTGCAAAATTAATTAATTAATTAATTAAAATCAATTAAACCTTGATTCTCTAATCAATGGGTCAGGTTTCATTTCCCTCTGGGGAAGCCGCATTTCAAATTCTTAAGTGCACGTGATTTATAGATGAGTCTTCTCCCTGTTTTTCCCCCTCTTACCCATGAACCGAGCACCAGATAAGAGCTGAATTTATTTGTTCTTATGGCCCTTTTATATATTTGTCTCTATGCATAAAATGAAGGGAAACTAACTCTGCCTTGAAAACAAACAACATAATTTAGGTCTAAAGTATGCTTCATGTTTTTTCCAAAGAACTTTTGTTCGTGTGTATGCAATTGTGTGTGTGTGTGTGTGTGTGTGTGTGTGTGTGTGCTGGAGGTGGGTGTGGGAGAGTCAGAGTGGGGCAGAGAAGTAGGAGGGGCGATGTAAAGTTTCCTTGGAATTCGATGGTGGCAGATGTGTAGTGTCAGCCCTTGAAGAGGTAACAAGGGCTCACTTCAAAATGATTGCTCTCATCTAGTCTCTATCAAGCTTGCGAAGGGGCTTCCAGGACCAGACATAAAGAGGCATTTTCTGATTAGCTGTCAATAATACTCTGTGTCTACAGACATGAATCACATCCTCTGTTTGTACATTGCATTTCACAATGGAGCAGGATCCCTACCCACTCAGTCTTCACCAGCTTCAGGGAGATGGGCGTGTTGGCCTCCTGTGGGATGTTGGCCTGAACACCACGTTACATTCATGTGGCCTGAGACAGAGCCTGGCACCAAGATGAGAAAAAATCGGGTGTCTGGTTGGTTTCATGGAGTGGGTAGCCCACTCAGGAAACTCAACTCCATGGTGAAAGGGGAAATAAAAGAGAGGACCGTGGATTTTCCTCATGTATTAGAACTTTTGAATTCCACCGGAATCATTTCTGACTCGGGGAATGCGCTCAGTGCTCTGCTGCCCTTCTGTCCAAATTAGCCACCTAATACCCCCCTTCACTTGTTTCCAAGTAGGTGCTGCGTTTGCCTTCTGACTTCATTTCATGGGTGGGGAAGCAGCTTCCTTTCCAGCAGGAAGCAAATGAAGAGCTTCTAGTGGGACTGGAAGCTCACGTCAGTGTCATGCTCACTTTATGGTTCCTTCATTCCTCTAGCCTTGCCCTGCTTCCATCCAGAGTTCAGATCCATTGCCCCCTAACGGCAAGTAGCTTTTACGACTGACTTGGATTCCTGACCCGCATTTTGCAGGACCCCTGAGACGGCGGGCTTCCTATTACGATTTGCCTACCCACCCTTCTCTCCTTTCTTCCTTCCCCTCATTCTTTCTTTTCATATATATATGCTTATTTAACATTTAGTGTGTGCCAGCTGTGAACAAGTGCTAGGGACCCCACAGCTCTAGGGAAGATGGACGAAGGAAAGTAATTAAAATAAAGTAAAATAACTGTTATGCCAGGAGTAGTTCAGGGAGCAATGAAAGAGTTTGAGAAACTGACAGTTCTCAGGGCTGTCGTGTCTGTGTGAGACAGACAGAGGGGGAGATGAAGCCAGAAAGGACGAGAGCAGCCCAATTCTGTAAGTCACTTTACAGAGGAGGACCTTTATAAGGACCGCCAGAAACTTCAAGGAGACAAACAAGGGTTAATATCTAATATTGAGCAGTTACTTCATACACTACATGTATTTTTTTATACATCAATCTTCTCACAATACCCTTCAGAGGCAGGAATTGTTGATAACCTTTGTTTTACAGATGAGGAAGTTGAGGCTTAGCAGAACGTATCAGTAAGGGCTCAGAGGACAACAGAACCCCTCTAAGTACTTGAAATAGGAATTTTGACACAGGGACTTGGTTCTGCAGGTGACGAAGAGATGAGAACCCAGAGAGCAATGGTGAGACAGCTGAGAGATCAGCGTGGCAGGAAGCAAAAGCGGGTGGCGCGTGTGACTGAGGCTCGGACACCAGTTACTGGGTAGAAGCCGGAGCCACAAAGGCTACCCACGAGAGCAGAGAAGGGTGTACACAGGCAAGTGCCTGCCTTCCGCCACCCAATATTCCCTGGTGTCCTTACGGCTGAATCTACTTGGAGGCCGGAGCCTCTGGGGAATGTAGTTCCTTATGTTACAGAGAAAAGCAGGTCCCCAAGAGGAATCACATGGCACAGGAAAAGTGGGATAACTTGAGGAGGGGTTATTTACTAAGGGCTTCAATACAAAAGTATGTGGATGAAATAGGAGACCCACAGGGGACAGTGCCATGGATCCTGGGCTAGCAGCAGCGGGGCTGTGACCATCCTTAGAGCCAAAGGGACTAAGAGGTGGAGAGGTTCCTGGACCCTGGAGGGAAAGGGAGTATCGTAGACCAGGCCACCCAGAGGACAGTTGTTTTGTTTTGTTTTGTTTTTTTAATCCAGGGACACCAGCACACCCTCACATGGAGGAAAGAGACCTACTCCGACTTTCTTCTCATCAGCTGGTTCTCCCATTGGCCAAACCCCCAAAAAAAACCCGATGGCACGGGAGCCTTATCGATGTAGTCACATTTACACTTCCCATTCTAGTGACAAGAAGCCAAGGCTCAGGCAGTTCAGGTGGCTTTTCCACTTTGTAAGGCTAGAAACTGAATCTAGATACGTGTGACTCCCAGCCCCCATTTCTTAATCACTGTACTAGACTCTGTCGATAGGAGAATCTCGTGCCCTAACCTTCAAATCTGACGTTTTAACTCTGCGCTCACTTACCTCGTCAAATGCACGGGCTAATTGGCATAGAACCTCAGAGCCTCCTGCACCTCGTGACTTTCCTGTTATCTAGACCCTGCCCCCCAACTGGACCTTGGTTCTCCTTGTCTTAGTAACTGAACGTCGGTTCACCGTGTGACTCCACTTGTGTTACTAACATTTCTTGTGGAAACTGGACAGTTCTACTGGTCAACACCAACAGACCGAATGACTAACCTAAGAAAGAATGCTAAGGATGAAAAAGTAGAACATTTGAATCGTTAGCTGCATTATTTATAACGGTGAACGCGGAGGAGCCTCCCAAGTGTCCAATAACCGGAGACTGCTAATGGAAGGGGCACACACTCATCAAAGACTGAGTGGGGGGAGCTTTCGGTTTCCTCTTGCCCATTTCTACATCCTGGGGATTAGGGCATGTTTTTGGACAAAGCTCTTAGGGAATAGATTTTTGATAAGAGGAAATAAAGAGTTAAAACTCTCGCTCATATTTCTGGCCTTAGGTAGGTGAAGATTAGGCAAGCCAGAGGCTGTTCACTCGTGGGAGGGTTTTCTGCCCGGGGAAGGCCTAGCTAGACCCAAGCACAGCTGGGGGGAAGAGGGATGGGGGAAGTGGTTGGGGGGACCCTGCTGCAGGCCTTAAAGGCAAGGGCTTTGGGGGATTTCTTAAGGTGCTTCTTTTTACCACAAATTGGTAATATAACCTGGAGGGTGGAGAGGAAGGTGGGACTGAGGAACAAGTGGCCAAGGAGCCGCGTTTCTCTTTCGGGTAGCCTTAGAGGTGGAGAGGTCAGAGTCCTGGGACTCACAAGGCCCAGCTCATGCGAGAGAAGGGTCATAGTACTAAGCATTCCTTTGCCCAGCGTGGCTCACCTCAATACCTCCCGAGAGCAGCATTTCTCCGGGTGCCATTCACAAAGCCCCTGGGACCCCTTCGGGAGGTTTGCGAGGCCGAGCCACCTTCATCATAACGCTACGGTGTTACTCGCATTTTTTTGCTGAATGGTGCAAAAGTAGGATTAAACTGCAGGTACCACAACACGAATGAAAGTATTGGCTTTGTGCCTTCATGCTGTTTGGTATTAAAACTGTTTTTTACCACAAAACGTCTTTTTTTAAAAGAGTCAATTTCACATAAAAACACCTTGTTAGTGTGCTGTGATATGAAATGGCAAACATGTGAAGCATTTTTCTGCGCACTGAGCGTACCGGTTGTCATGAGGGAAAGCGCTCCTGCAATGGTTTGAGTTAGAAGCTGAAATAAGTGCATTTTTCTTGGAACGCCATTTTTACTTGACAGAATGACTGACAAACTATGGCCATTCAGATGAGAGTATTTGGCAGACATTTTTAAAAAGGTGAATAAAGTTTGTCAGTTCCAGGAAAACAGCTGACACCATATATTGCTAATGATAAAATTCAAGCTTCTGAGCAAAGAACGTGGATTTTTGAAAACCTTGTGTTTGCACTATGAGCTTGAGAGCTTCCCATTATTTAAAGACTCCTCTGAGGAGTTCCGCAGTGATATGAACAAGAGTGATTTTTAAAATAACTTAAAAGGAAATACGCCATTTACAATCACCGAGATATGGAAGCAGCCCAAGTGTCCACCAGTAGATGAGTGGACAAAACAACAATGGGACATTTATACAATACAATACTACTTGGCTGTAAAAAAGAAGGAAATTTTACCCTTTTTTGAAAACATGGATGGACCTGGAGAACATTATGCTGAGTGAAATAAGCCAGTCAGAGAAAAACAAATACCATGTGATTTCCCTCATATGTGGAATCTAATGAACAAGCTGAACTAACAAGCAAAACAGAGACAGACTCATAGATAGAGAGCAGGCTGACGGCTCTGTGGGTAGGTAAGGGGTGGAGGGATTGAGCAAAAAGGAAAAAATACTCACGGATATGGACAGCAGTGTGGTGATTGGGAGGCTGGGTATAAGAGGCACAAATGGTAATGGGAAAAATACGATAAAAATAAATTACACACACACAAAAAAGAAGTGTCAACATTAGGGAGCTCTGTACAACTCAGTGAACCGGCATCTTCCAAATGACCAATGTTTCAAAACTATGCGTAAGTGAAAGAGTCATTCCAAGTGAAATACAGACAAATATACTTTAACGTAACAGATATAAAAAGTTCACTTACATTGTTTCCGGTTTCACACCACAACCAATCTTCAGTAAGCTCCCACTTTTTAAGTTTTGGGTCGTAGTAACAAAGAAGGACATTTTCAATTACTTGAAAAAGCTGTTAAGATACTCCTCCCTTTTCTAATTAAACATCTGTATGAAGTTGGATTTTCTTCATATACTTCAACCAAAACAACATATTTCAACATACTGAATGTAGAAGCAATTCCGAGAATCCAGATGTCTTATTAAGCCAGGCTTTAAGGAAATGTGCAAAGATACAAAACAATGCCAGCTTTGTCACTAAGTTTTCCTTTGTTTTAGAAAGTACAGTTACTTTTTCATACAAATATGTTATTTATGATAACATGTAATGGAATTGTTATTTTAATGAGTATTATTAAAAAATGCTGTTTTAACTTCGACTCCAGTGAATAGCCCTACATATAACCCACATAAACAATGGGCCCTTGAGGCCCTCAGTAATTTTTAAGAATGTGAAGAGGTCACAGTACCGAAGAAAACTGTGATATAGGGATAGTGGGATTATGCGCGATACATTTTCTTTAATGTTTCCATAATAATATTTTAACAATTTTTAAAAGTCAAATTAAAACCACATGTATACACAACAACATCATTTTTCTTGGAGCTTCAGAAGGAAGACTTCTCTAGGTTGTCTCTCAGTAAGCTTTAAAACCAACTGTCTGTGAACATGACGGGATCAGGAAAGTCCCCAAGCTGTTGTGCAAGAAGGAAAATTTCAGTTCCTGGACTGTCCTGAATGCGAAGGCTCTGTGGACTGGATTTCCCCCCACGTCTCTGGACAGAGGTAATGCTTCTGCAGCGGACCTTGGGGCTGAGGCTGAGCTAAGCCCACCGGACAGGAAGCAGTTAGCCCCTGACTTTGTTTAAAGTGCCCCGCCAGCTCTTCCACCCAGGTGACCCACGAGAGAGCTGGGCCACTTCCTCGAGTGCCTGCCGGGTGAGCAAAGTTACACGAAGCTGGCTGGGAGTGAACTTCCCGGGGCTGCAGGCTCCCTGCACGCAGAGCGAAAGGACAGTTAAGGGCAGTGACGTGTCAGACCACCAGGCAAATGGCCCCGGGAACGTGGCACTGAGATAGCAAACACATTTTCCCAAACTAGTGGGAATATCTGGGCCAGAGGAGTGTCAGTTTCCTGTCGGGGTCTGTCAGGAGAAGAGGTGACCAATAATGTATATATGTTTATAAAAATGACATACTTCTGAGGCGAGGGGGGTCAACTCTTTCATTCCTTAATTCAACAAATTGGGTACTTATCATGAGTTTTCGAGGATCTAAGAATATAGGAATAAACAAAACAGACAATAATCTCACCCTCATGGAGGTGACATTCTGGAGGAGAGACACAAAACCACTCCAATAAATAAGTAATGTGTAGTATGTTGGATGGTGCTGTGTTGCACGGAGAAAGACGGAGCAGGGGTGGGAGGGGTGAGTGTGTGAGGGTGAGGGTCTTAGGGACGCCACGCTAAGAAGGTGAAATTGGAGCAAAGACCTATTCCAGGTGATTGCGGAAGCTTAAGGAAAAATACAGGCATAAATTAAGGAAAAGGAGATCATAACAGGAAGCAACCATTCTCTCACAGAATTATCAATGTCTTCTTGGTATCCTTTTACATCCTTTTCTACACGAGTATGAACATAGCCCATTTTTCAAAAATAGACGTGTACTTGCATGCACACGCATGGAGGTCTTATTTCCTCACTTGCAGTGTGCCCGAGAGCTGTCTGTGTTTGGTACCAGATCTGCACCGTTACCTCAACTGGTCACAGAAGATGGGGAAGAGCAGGGCATAAATAACGGGGGCCCGGGGTCTCGCCTCAGTTCTGCCACTAATGTGAGCTCTCTGTGCCCCAGTTTCTTCATCAGTATTACCAGGGTGCAGTATTTAACTCCTAGAGTCATGTGGGAGAAATGAAATGATTGAAGCACTTAGAAGAGAAGTAGGCACATGGCGAACCCCAATAGGACTCAGGACACTCAACGCCCTTCTGGGGTAGGGTCCTGTCATCTGTGGAAAGTGTCTGGGACGCCAGCCAGCCACTCAGGAGGGGCTGCTGGCCCTGCTCAGGAGTTTGGATTGACTTCGAAGGCTGAGGGGAGTGGTGTGTCTGCTTTCTGCTGCTGAAAGGAAAATGGATCGTCAGGAGGCTAGACGGCTCCCGGAGACACCAGTCCTGAGGCTGTTCCAGTAACTTGGACAAGGGACGGGGTGGCTTGAACTGGAAGGAAGATTAGAAGCGACCTGGTTCAGGACACATTTTGAAAACAGTTGACAGTGTTTAAGTTCGGGGTTCTGAGTGAAGAGGGAAGAATCAAGAGCACGCCCTTGGCTTGGGGAGAGCGGCAGCCGTGTAGGATGGGGAAGGCCCAGAGAGCCCATTTGGAGGTGGGTGGGTGGATAACTCTCGGCCATATAACTCTCTCATCCTCGCTCTTTATTCTTATTACCGTCACCTTCGTGCAGGCCTCGTCCTTTTGGACAATGGCAGTAGCGTGTCCTGCACGGAGCTCCCTGATTCTGTCGCTCCCCTTTCAGCACCCTGGCCTTCTCACTAATTCCCTCCCATGGGTTTTCCTGCGTTATTTCCTTGACTCCTGCCATCTGCCACCCCGTCATCTGTGTGCCTAAGTCTGGCTCACCTTTCAAGGCCAAATCCAACTACCATCCCCTTCACAAAACCAGTTGCCTTATGAATTTTGAGATGAATTAGGTTTTTAGTATACTAGTCATTTTTCTTTTTAAAAATGTGTTCATTTCCCTCCACTGTTCCCTGAGCCCTTCCTGACAGGACCCTAGTGGTGGGGGCAGCACGTGCTCTGTAAGCTGTATGTTTGGGGGTTGAGTCGGGCAGCGTAGGGCTGGGGAAGGGCTCTCAGGGGACAAGAAGGACAAAGATTAAAACTCCACACACCTCACAGGAGGACGGGGTTGGCTCCACATAGCTTCTGATTTGCACGAAATCACCCTCAGAGCACCCAGGCCTATTTTTAAGGGACTAATCTCGCCTGGGATTTCTGTTGCTGTTGAATAATTTGAGGCCAGTTTCTCCTCTGTGCGAGCTGTCCAGAGTCAGAGACGGCTGAGTAGGCAGCGTAGGGGGATAATTCGCCACCTATCCTCATTTTCCCACCTGCCTAGTCCTGTCCTCAGGCAAGTTCTGAGGTTGAACAGAGACAGACCCATCCCTATGGAGCTCGCTCTAGGCCATTTCTCCGCCATCTTTGATTGGCTCTGGTGGCCAGACCCTGCTTGTTGGTACGTCAACACTGTTTACCCTCCGGGGCCGAATCTAAAGTCTCCTCCTGCTCATGGGCCTTTCTAGGGCCTGAAATTATTTTATTAACCCCTTTTTGGGGATCAAACTAACTATTAAGATTATGCATGTCATCGTTACAGGTGCCCGATATCATGGCTCGAAACTATCCTATTAACCAGCTAGGAGGGGCGCTGTACTCCCTCCGTTTGTTGGAGGAGGGGTGGGGGAAGGGGTTGCCACAGACTCACGGATGCTGCCGGGGGCCTCTGGAATTCAGGCCCGGAGTAGGGGACCCAAGGGAGGAAAGCACTCGGGTGACCTGGGGCAGCAGTAAGACCCTGGGCCCCTCTGCAGAGCACCCACTTTCACAGTAGCCCTTGTGGTGTCCTGGAAATGGCTCCCCAAAACAGCCATGGTGCATCCCCCAAATTTGTGAATTCTACCTTATATGGCAAAAGGGACTTCACAGAGGTGATTAAGAATCTTGAGCCGGAGAGATGGTCTGGGTTATCCAGGTGGGCCCCAAATGTAATCACAGGTGTCCTTACGAGAGGGAGAGCAGGGGGAGGTTCAACATAGAAGAGAGGGGACAGTGTGACCATGAGACAGAGGGGGCAGTGAGAAGGCCAGGGCTTGCCGGCAGCCTCCAGAAGTTGCAAGAGGTAAGGATCAGCTTCTCACTTCAGACACTTTGATTTTAGCCCCACAAGCCTGAGCTCAGGTTTCTGGGATCCAGACCTGTCAGACGGTAAGTCTGCATTGTCTAAGGCCTCCCGTTTGTTGTCAGTGGTTAGAGCAGCTGTAGGGAACGAACACGGCTCCTCACTCAGCCCACCTTCATTCTGGGTCCCCCGAGGGGGCTCCTCATACCGAAGCCTCAGAAGTCATTCCAGATTTGTCCCAGAGAGAGCTTGGGCTCACCATGGACCTCCAGGCCAAAAAGGGCTTGTGCTTTAAGACAGAGTTGCTCTCCGGGGGAGGCCCTGCCACTTTAAAACAGAACCTGAGGGGTGAGCCCGGAGCCCGATTTGTCCTCGGAGGGCTTTGGTTTGCAGCCTTGCATCTGAGGTGGCCATTTTCTTCCCCGAGCTCCTCCTTGTCTTCCGAGAACAGGAGGAAGAGCTCAGAAAACAGACCAGCTGGTGAGGGCTGGCTGCATAATTTGTGGGGCCCAGCACCAAATGGAAATGCAAAGCCCCTTCTTCCACACTGATTAAGAATTTCGAGATGGTGACAGCCATGTGTTAACTAAGCATGGGGCCTCCCGAGGGCAGGGCCCTGCGCGCCCACGAAGGGGCCTCCTGTGCACCCACGCAGTGGGTCTCCTGTCTTCGCCTCCATTCTGTCCTTAGGTGGACTTCCACCTCCGACACCATTTTTCCCTCTGCAGTCCGCAAAGCTTTTTGGAAAAGCCATTTCTTTCTTACTCCTTTTCTTTTTCACAGAGGCTCTGCTCTCCAAGTTGACAGGCCAGAAGCAGGGCGTGCTTGAAGAGTGAAATGAAGCTCCTTCAGGGTCCTGCTGATAATACCGATGTTTCCAAAACAAACAGGAACAGCTATGGAGATAGTTGATGAGTACAGTAAAAATCCCCAACCACGGCATCGGTTACTGGATGGTGTCATGCCAGAGTAACACACAAGGGTGAGCCTGACCCCCTGCAGCTGCACAGCGGCCCGGGGGACCGTGGGCAGGGCTGGATGCTTCTCACAGTGAGCACAAGGATGGGCGATCCACAGAGGCTCGTGTGGGAAAAGGGGAGTCCTGGGGGTGCCCTGCTACCACAGGACATGCAAGTTTAAATGGCTTTTGAGGCAAAAATAATGCTGCAAAGGCCCCTCCCCCCAACTCCCTCTCCAACTCTCATGCTGTTGATGGAAAGAAAAGGGAACTGGCTCCAGCCTGAGACCCTGCCCTTCACGAGAACTTTTTAGATCAACCTGATTGTCATCTAGCTGATCCTCCGTGTCCTGAGACCCGAGCCCCCCTGGACTCAGAACTCCCTTACACGGCACTAGCCTTTCAATAAATACGTCTGCATCTCTGACTCTGGGGTCCTAGGCAGTCCGAACGCTGGGTGGACTGGACGCTGAGCTTTTCACTGTTTTTGGTAAGATCCACCAATCAGCAGAGAAGATACTCAAAATCTGTTTACCGGTTGTGGGGAAAACGGCCCCATCCCCATGAGATAACCGCTTCGAGAGAGAGCTTGATCTACCAACTTTACCTTCAGCTGTGATGGGAGGTGACCTGCAATGACCTGGAGATGATGCCTCGCTAGCTTACGGTACAAAACTCCATTTCTAGACTATTACAGCTGAAAGGGCCTCCTTTTCCTGATGAGGAAAGTGTCTTAGAAGGTGGTCAGGATTTTCCTAGCCTGGGGAGGTTGCCTGGTGTCTCCTCTAACTGCTTCCTCCTGTGAGGCTAAAAGGGGCTTATACTAACCAGCCCCAGGCCCATGGCGGCCCCTCCCAGGAAAACCCAGCTTTTATTATGGTAAATGGGGTGCCACCTTTCTTCCAGTTACAGCTGTCCCTACCCTGAATGTATGAGCTCTTAGAGGAGCCAGAAATTCTGGGAAAGGAAGGGAAGAAACTATGACTTGCAGGATGAACTCAGGGGCAGCACCTTGTAGAGGAAGTTCCTGGTCAGGCTGCCTGCCAAGAACACACTCCCCTGTGCCTATCTGAGGTCACACAGTATGATCTTTCATTGATTACAGATCTGTTTGTGTGAAGCTGGCTTCTCTTTTGAAAGTACTTACACCAGTCCTCTGGGAGGGGGTATGAAGTCTCCATCAGTTCTAGGTTAAAGGCCAGGGGGTCAATCTTTTTTTGCGCAGAGGGGATGAGCTTCTCCTAGAAAAGGGGCGTTCTGGAATGGGGGTGGGTGGGTAGGGAGCAAGTTTGAAGGTGGTGATCTTTTAAGGTGTAGGACCCATGCAGGTCCGATACATAGAGGCTCAGAGGGTGGTAGGAGAGGAATGGGTGAGAAATAAAAAGATTCGTCTGCTTCAAACATTTATCTTGGCTGGCCCAACCCTCAGGCAAGGAAGAGGAAGCTGCTTACGGCTAGAGTACTGAAGTCACTATTTAAATGCTTTGTCTGCGGGTCCTTGTCCCTTCAATTCAGCTTGCTCACTCCTGCCAATTTTAGCCTCCTAACTGCTACTTCATGTCACTCCCCTGCTCAAGACTATATGATGGCTCCCTATTACTAGTTGGACCAAGTTCATAATCCTCATTAGGTTTTAAAATAATCTGGCTCTTACCTAAAGTTTGGCCTCTACTGGCTAGAATCTAAGAGTCAAAGTAAATTTCATCGAATGCTTTCTTCCCACATTATAAGAATGGAGACCCTAAGGAGGGTTGTAAGAAATCTATCGTGATCTTTGTGTGCCTTAAAACTTTTACTGCTATTGGTAAATCGTTTAAAAATCTTGGAAACCACTGGTTTTTAGAATGAGTTCACCAAACATGAAGAATGCATTTTTCAAAATGCAATAAAATGCAATCCATTTGAGAAGAAAAATTCTACTTTTGCAGGTATTTTCTTTTTCACCTCCATTATTTTTTCATAGTCTCGTAATAACTGTAAACATTCTCCTTTTTTGTAAAAGAGGCCGAGGCTTGCTGAGGCCTTTCGTGGATAAGGACAGAGAAGGGAGCAGAGCTTGATTCTCAGAGTGTGATCAATGATCTTTATGTAAGCGCACAGCTGTTCATGGTTTCTGACCAGCATTGTCTGTCCCTACAACATCCTGCTCTGCGGTTGAAATGTGAGATGAAAAACTCAGATCTGCTTGCTCTTCAGGCCAAGGCTCCCTTCTGTCAAAGGCAGTACCACTCCCGGTCACCTAAGGATCCCGCGCCACCAGGCCGCACCCTCTTAAACGGTTTAGGGGCTGGTCTCCAGCCCTCAGTGCTACCAGACACGTCCCCTCAAAGCCCCTGGGGCACATCATTACTTATATTGCATTTTCTGTCCCTGGGCCCTTAGTGTAGTGGTTCCTGTTCTCCAGTCCACAAAGTCCAGGCCTAGGCCTCCCCACAGAACTCAATGCTCCTCTGAAACAGAACAAAACGCCAGCGAAGGCAACTCTTTCAAGAAAGTCCCCGAATTACGACTTCCGAGAGAGGTCGTGAAAGGTATAGGGAAAAGAGAAAGAGAGGAGGGGGAAAAAAAGAAGCAAGTTGGAAAGAAATATCTGAGAACATAACTTTAAGGTCAAGGAACCTCTTTAAGATCCATGGCCCTGTGAGCCAGAGACATCTTTTTTGATGAGTCAGCCGCTCGCCCACCATCAGGGCAATGTGCTTTTGCGCACTAACTTCTTTTCATCTGGTGAGGTGTCATTTACGAAATCAATGGTCAGGGGAACTTGTGCAGAGAGTGCATTGAAAGGCCTCCCACCAGTGCTTAAGTCTGGGATGGTGCCTGAGTGCGGCAATTAAGGCACGCCAGTGGCTCTGTGGCTGGCTGCGGCCGACACCGGCTCCCCGGCTGGAGGGGGCCTGACCACAGAGCCTGTGGAGGAGGAGCTGCCCGCTGCCCTCAGATGACCCCAGCGGGGCAGCGTCATTCCTTTGCACTTAGAAGGCATTTTTAGTCCTTGAGAGCTTCAAGTTAACATTCCCGCAGACCTACGAGGGGCCACGTTTTCCATGCTTGTTAAGCAATGCCTGCACTCTTAGTTTCAATTTTAGAGGGAGTTCTTAGAAATGGGGCCTGGGGTAGTGCCTGAGGGTGGGGAAGAATTAGGGGCGACTAAGAAAAGGACAGAAAGAAGTCGCACTCCAGGATGTGAATGGAAAGTTTCCTGTGGATGGATGGTCAGAGGGCCAGGAATGAGGCCCCCCAGAAGGTCCTCTGTGGGGACCCTCCTTGTGCAGTGGACCGCCTCGCAGCCTGGGGAAGCCCATGGGCCCTTTCTCAGAATAATGTTCTTAGAGGCACACAGTACACGTCATTGGTTTACAAAGCAGACCTCAGTTATGTCAAAGCGCGGTTATCAAAATTCTTAAAAGACAAATTTGTGCTTTCTGGCAAATGTGTCAAATACGGTCTAGTGGTGGGTCTGTTAATTGTCTTATTTTAGAGGGAGTGATGTTAGTAAAGGCTATTTCAACCCGTGTGCAATGACAACCATCTGATAGGAAAATGTCCTTGATTTTTACTGGTAAAGAAAAGTAAAAATATAAGTAGTGTGGTTTGTTGCCAAGCTTCATAACTGAAGAAAATGGATAGTGCAACTACCCATGGAGGTCAGTGAAGATAAAGCTGTTCTTTCTTTTGATTCGACTGAATGGACGTGCTGAATTCTCTCCGTGGGGACCTCAGATGAAGGAACTCTGCAGAGGACCGACATTAGCTGCGCAGGCCCAGAGGGGAGGAACGGGGCAGGTCCTTAGACCCTGTAAGCCACACAGGCAACTCGGCTGAGGGTTGTTAATTGCTGTCGGCAAAAGGCTTGGGCAGAGATTTCTCATTTGATTTCTTACGCGAGTTTTATAAAACTCATTATTTAAAGTTCATGAAAACATTCCCGTGGATCACAAATTGCACACAGCTGAACTCACTGAAGAGATGATTAATTCAAAAGCCGACACAGGAGAGGAAGGCGGGTTGTCGCTGGCGCGTCCGCACGGTGTCCGGGAGGAGAGCGCTGCTCCTGAGGTGGGTCTCCCGAGCGGGTCCCCGGACGCCCTGGAGATGGTGTTGGGATGTGGGCTGTCGTCTGCAAATGTTTCATCCGGAGGCTGTTTCCCTGTGCACGTGGAGGGAGGTGGTAACCAACCTCCCGGGGCCAAAAGGCTCGTTTGGGAACAGTTTTCTTCTCACATCCTTTTTTGCTGCCCTGTTTTGGGTTTTTCCAATTCTTTAACCAAGTGACTCTTCAAGTCAGTTCTCCAGACCACCTGACTCCACATGCCTATAGGTGGTACCTGGGAAGGTGTGGAGCCGGGCAGAGTTCTGCTGGGGGCAGAAGTCCTAAAGTCGACAACCGTTGCTTCAAAGTTGCTAAGGCAACTTGTCCCTGTGACAATGCAAGTGGCAGCAAAGGGGATGGAGAGAGGAGACACATTGCCTCCCTTTAAGACACCTTCAGAACCTATTGAGTCGTATGCGTTGCTTATCAGATAGATGGGTTGCAAATATTTGCCCCGTTCCATAGGTTGCCTTTTCATTTTGCCGTTTCTTTCTCTTTAGTCTGGTGGCCCTGTTTGTTGCTTTCTACTTTTGTTACTTCTGCTTTAGATATCATATCCAAAAAATCATTGCCAGGACTGATGTCAATGAGTTTTTTTCCCCTGTTTTCTTCTAGCCGTTTTGTGGTTTCAGTTCTTAGGTTTATGTCTTTAATCCACTTCAAATTAATTTTTGTGAGTGGTGTCAGGTAAAGGTATACCTTTTTTTATTTGCATGTGAATACTCAATTTTCTTAGCACCATTTAGTAAAGAGACGGTCATTTCTGCATTAGTACAATGTTGGCTCCCTTGTCAAATGTTAGTTGACCATACATGCAAAGGTTTATTTCTGGGCCATTGATTCTGTTCCATTGGTCTATGTGTCTGATTTTGTTCTAGTACCAAATTGTTTTGATTACTGCGGCTTTGTAATATAGTTTGAAATCAGGAAGTGTGAAGCCTCTGGCTTTGTTCTCTCTCCAGATTGTTTTGGCTCTTTGGGGTCCTTGTGGTTCTGTATGTAAATTTTACAGGGTACACCACAACTGCTGTTCCCATCATCAAATCTAGCCTTTGATTGACCACTAATCAAGGGTCAAGTGGTGGTGTCTTTATATTGCTTTATTTAATCTCTTATTTGATATCTAAGAAGTAGATATTATTATTCCTATTTTATAGATAAAGGAAAATGTACGTAATTGCCAAACTGATGACACTGAAACTTGAACTTACATAGTTAGCACTAGTAGATTATGGAAGTATTCTTATATATACAAAGCAACCCTCCCCTCCCCCTTTTTTTAGAGGTGGGGGAAGGGAGGAAGAAAGAAAAGGAGAGAAACATCGATGTGAGAGAGAAACATCGGTTGGTTGCCTCTTGTACGCGTCCCGGCCTTTTGCTTTGTGGGGTGACACCCAACCAGCTGAACCACACCAGCCAGAGCACAACCCTCCTTTTTAAAGAGTGGTGTCCTTTGAACTTTCAAAAAAGGTTGTTTATAGGTCATGAATTATTAGAAAACCTGAAAATAAAGGAGCTAAGTTTAAAATTTTAAGGAGTATTGGTCCTCAAGTCTGATGGCAGTTTCTTGGGAAGATAATCTGATGTTCCAAATCATTTGTATTTGACCTTTCAGGCAAAGCTTCATGGTATAAAAGCAGGTAAAGTGATTAATGATTCCTTTTCTCGCCACCGGGATGCACTTAGCACTAACTGGTTTATTTAATATGACAGACACTTTCTATTAAATAACAGGATGAGCAGCCAAGTTCAGTTTGAAACTTATTTTTCAAGTTTCACAATGATTTCCAAACCATTTTTAAAATCCAAGAGGAGAACAAACCAAGGCATGACATCATCTCTGCCATCTTCATCATTTGCTGTCATCATCAGGAGACACATCGTTCCTGAAGCCCAAGCTAAAGGTGATGTCTTCACCTTGAATGCCTCTATTTTGTTAATTGGCCCAAGGTGTGACCAGCCAAACGGTCTGTTGCATGGGGGAAAGGGCACTAGATTTTGAGGCCTGGATTTGGAGAAATCACTTCTTAACCTCTTTGTCTCGTTTTTCTCCAGTTGGAAAAAATCATTATGAGGATTGCTTGAGACTATCTGTGGGGAAGCTCTTGGCTCTGGACAAATGTCCTACATTGTGTGACTATCCTGGAGAGGCCTGACAGTACAGCTCCTTGAAGAAGGAGCTTCCACGAATTGTCCCCAGAGGGAGCATGAAACACAGATTGCCTTCGTTCTCAATTACTAACAGAGCTGCCCACCACTCGGTCTTAACATATACAAATTTACATTGTTTATTTTGTTAAAGTCTGCACTCTTAGATGGCATGCACCTTTGGGGCAGAAGCTTTGCCTAAGTCATTTTTTTTTTTTTTTTTTTGGTCTCTAATGCCTTTGCAAACAGAAAGCACTAAAAAATATAGGCAGCTGGTAACATTTATAGAGCACAAAACATGTGCCAGAAAGTGTTCCGAGGACTCTGCATTGATCAGTGCACATGACCTCCACAGGAAACCTTTGTAGTAAGGGTTATTATCATCCCCACTGTATCGCTGAGGAGACAGAAGCAGAGAAAGGGAGGAAACCCACACAAAGTGAAGGCAGGGGTGACACACGCATGCAAGGGCTGTGACTATGAGCCTGGAGTCTAAAGCACTCTGCTACTTTGCTTTTAAATGTATGTTTCAAACGAGCACTGGCAAAGGAGAAAGAAGAGACGGTTTCTGCTTTCCCCAGCCATGTCTACCACCCTTCTCCCTTCTCGACTGGGTTGGACAATGTCCCCCGAGTCCCAAATTCATGTCCACCCAGAACCTCAGCATGGACATGGGGGGTCTATTTGGAAACAGGGACTTTGCAGATGTTATTAGTTAAGATGAGGTCATGCTGAATTAGGTTGGACCTTACATCCAAAAAGGCTTGTTTCCTTATAAGAAAAGGGAGATTTGGACACAGGCAGGCACACGGGCAGAAGGCCATGTGAAGAAGGGACAGAGGTTGGGGTGATGCCTTAACAAATCCAGGAGCACTGAGGATGGCCAGCAGTCCAGCGGGAGCTGGGAGAGAGACATGGAGTAGATTCTCTCTCCGAGCCCCAGAAGGAATTGGCCTTGCCAACATCTTGCAGTCAGACTTCTGGCCTCTGGAATGGGGACAATATATTTCTGTTATCTTAAGCCACTCAGTCTGTGGTGCTTTGTCACAGCAGCCCTGGGGAACCAATACACTTCTTTCTCCCTGTTTCCTGCTTCCAGTGAAGTGAATGAAAGTCTTGCACAGATGACTCAAAAACCTAAGAATTTAAGACTTTGGCGGGGTTGGGGTGGGGGGGAGGTTTACTGTTGCATTAACTCATTTCCTTTTTCTCTGATTAAACCTCACAGAAAACCAGCCCACTCAGATTAAGAAAGAATAGGGTTGTCCCAGGGGCCATTATCTCTCAGTAAATTAAAACCAGTCCTCAAAGGTGAACCCCTTGAACAGTCCCTCTTCATTAATCAGCCAGCAGTGCTGCAAAGTGCAAACATACACTTCCTTCCGCCCCTTTCTGGGGCAGGGTGGGGTGGGGTGGGGTGAGTGAGTTGGAGAGAGGCCACCCCAGCCTAAGGATTTGAATTGGTCTGTGAAAAAAAAAAGGGGTGAACTATAATTTCTGACGCCTGCTCTGATACTTGCGGGTGGATTCCTGATTCAATGGCCCTGTTCAGCAAAGTATTTGGCTATTAGCAAAGTTACATGCTGGAATCCAGGCTTTGGAAGGGGCTGGAGGTAGCTCGAAATTTTTTTGGCATGACTGAGAGTAAGAAATTTTGCTTAGAGATTGCCGAGGGTCAGGGGATGAGGAGCACAGTGAGATGCGAGAGGCCCAGACTCTACCCATCGGGGCCACCCTGCAGAAATCCTTGACTGCTGGGCTTGACCGAAGATCTTTCAAGAAGAGGCATGACTGATAGTTATCTAATTTTAAGTTGTGCTCTGGGAAATTATATGTAACTGTCCACTCTGGTTGCATGAAACCTTCAGAATGTACGCAGCTCTATATTGTCCTTTGAGGGTATCCTCAGAAGCATGATGAGAGATGTTATACAGAAAAGAGATGCACAGGAAGGGATGTCTTAACTGGAGAACAAACAAGGATCTTCAGCGTTTCAAAACGAAGAAAACGAAAGAGAAGAAAAAGAGCACTTCGGGCCAGAGTAATCCAGGAGGCAAATGAGATACAGGAGCTAAAACTCCAGCAGGAGAACAGAGTTGTGTCCCTGTGTGTGTGTGCGTGCGTGTGCACATGCACACCCCCTGGAGTTATGCTATGGGCAGTTCTCTTCCAGGTGTAGTTCATGTATTACTCAAAAGGTGTGTGTGTGGTGGGGGGAGGGTGCTAGCCGAAGGAGCCCAAATCTTGCAGCTCTACTCTCCTCAGTGAAGCAGGGAAGGAGTGGTGAAGAGGTGGGCTGCTGACTTAAAGATCATGGGAAATATTTGTGAGCAAAAGATAGGACGATAGAAATAAAAGTGAATATAAAGCAAACGTAGGGGATAGAGGAAGAACTCTGACAGACCTGCAGTGGGGAGAAGCGGGGCAGGTCTTTCGTATTTCCCCGGGGTCCTAAGGGTCTGTACTAGTTTCCTAGGTCTGCTATGACAAATCACCACAAACTTGGTGGCTTAAACAACAGAAATTTATTCTTTCACTCTTCTGGAAGCTAGAAGTTTAAATAGCATCACTGGGCTAAAATCAAGGAGTCGGCAGGGTCATGTTCCCTCCAGAAGTTCTAAGAGGGAGTCTGTTCTTTGCCTCTTGTGGTTTCTGGTGGTTGCCAGCACTTTTTGGCATGTGACCACATCACTCCAGCCTCTGCCTCCATGATCACATTGCCTCCTCCTCTTCTCTCTGTATGTAGTGAAATCTCCTTCTGTTTCCCTCCTGGAAGGATACCTGTGATTGCATTAAGGCCTGTGCAGGTGATCTAGAATAACGTCACACCTCAACATTTTTAACTTAATCACATCTGCAAAGATCACCTTTTTTTTTTTTTGCCATGTGCATTGATGTTTACAAGTTCCAGAGACTGAAACCCCGATATGTTTGGGCACCATTATTAAGCCTATTATAGGTCTTTTGAGGCAGGGAAAGCAGGAAAGTAAAGGCCACAGAAGCTGGAGAATGGCACTTGGCCTTGGTATCTAGAATGACGTGAAGCCACTGGAGACGAAATCTTTACAAAGGGCAGTGTCTGGGAGCAGGTAGGCAATGCCACCTAGGCCAGCCTTCTGGGCACCTGGAATTGTGTTCATCCTACCTTTTCCAAATTCCTACAAAGCCATCCTTCTTTAAATTCCTTGCCAGTTTTCACTAGGCACACTTATGCAAAATGAAGAGGAAGATGCAGAAAAAGCAGTACCCTTTGGTCATGAATTTGAAAGGCTTAGCTACAAATGTAGTGTGAAATTGTCTGAAATTCCTGGCAGCAGACATGAGTCACATATTACTGTCTGACGTTCACAGAACATCCTTCACAGCAGTTTCTAGACTTTGTTAAGAGAGAGATACTGAATTTGTTCAACGACAGAATCGGTATCCAAAGACCTTTTTGTTAGAGCAATGGGTCAAATCCAAGAAGATGAAAGGTTATTGGCATACATTAAATGCCCTGTACTTGGCCCACAGGGCCACTGAACAAATTCTACAAGAAGGCGGAGGCTTGGCTGAGCAGCTGCACATATAAATACTTGTTCTCAATTATAAGCTCACAATAAATCATGAACATGTGATGAGGGGCCCTTAAAAAGTGTGGTGCCAAAGAAACCAATGTGATCTTTGGTTGCATTCATAGAAAAATAGAGTAGAAAACAAGGGAGATAGTTTCAAAACTGCCAAAAGGAGACAAAATTAATTGAATATAAAAATTCACAGCTTTCCAAGAATATTCCAGAATCTGGGGTTAACATTGTTTCTGGAAACACATAGGATATATGATCTTATATCGGCTTTTTAGGCAGCTGGCTCTGAAGAAGAACAGCATTACTTGGAAGTTAAGAATGAAATGGAAGACCTGGGTAGATTCAGGGTAGACTGGGGAAGAAGATATTTGAAAGAGGACAATATCTCACAGTGATCTTTAAAAGCTCACTAGAATTATTAAAAACTTTTTTTCCCCAATAAGTACATATCACTTTTGTAACTAAAACTAGATTAACTTAGATTAAAACAAAGGAAGCAATAGTTGGGTCCTATGCTACACTGGTAAAACCTTACCGAAAGCATGAATTTAGTGGACATTAAACATAAAAAACTGGAGGACATTTGGAAAAGAATGGCTAATATCGTGCAAGTTTTCAAAACCATATGATGAAGACAGGGAAAGGACTGGCCATGTTTAACTTGGAGAAGAAACTTTTCAATTATTGGAATGGCCTCTTTTTGAAGAGAAAGTCTGCTTATTTTAGATGATCCAAGCACCACAGAGAAAACTTTAGAATTATATTATAATTATAAAGAGTGATTTAAAGAATACACTTTTAACTATTTCTTTAAAAATAATGTTCCCATTTATTTAAGTAAAAGATTGAGACTTTGATCATTGGAAAAGTAGTCAGGTTACAGAAACTTTAAAGTGACTTTGGATCCTAAGGTGCTATGGCAGATACTGTCGAGTGTCTACCCGGGGCCGTACTCCCTTCTTGTTTAGGGAGCATGTGCAGGAGAGAAAGCCCTTCCCTCAGCTCTGGGGCTAGGGGAGTGGGGGGAAGATACACCCTGATTGGCCTCAGTCAAGTGTGTAATCCTGATTCCCTTACCAGTGGTTGGTTTAGTGTCAAGCACATAACTAGTTATGGCTGGTAAGATGTGGGGAAGTCAGCAGGGACTATTTCCAAGAAGGATTTTGCTCCTATAAAGAGGAGTTTGGCAAGGAGCTTCTGCTGTGGGGTGGGGAGCTGGACTGGACAATTGGAGAAGCTGAGCTGTGATGCAGTTGTGACAGAGGCCTCAGCTGGTCTGACAGGGAGCTCTGGAGCTGGACGGCCCCGCAGCGGTGTCCCGTCTGAGGTTCGGGCATAGGGCTTTGTATCCTACTCTTTGGATGCAGGTTGCCCCCAGAGCAGAGGCCGCTTCCCTTGGCAGAAGGTAATTCCTGCAGAGGGACTGGGCTGTGAGCTGTCAGGAGTCAACGGTCCCTGCAGGTGGGGGATGAGTGCCGGCGTCCTCAAGGGCCAGCTGGGCAGCACATCGGTGGTGCTGCCAGCAAGGACCACTCCCTCCTCCAGCTGAATGCTAGGGCAGGCTGCCAGGCAAAACACCTCCGTTTCCTCTGGGGAGAGCACTTCCGGTCCATAATGAGGTCTCCGTGGCTAAATTAATGCTCGAAAGCACGGACTCTGTCTGGGGAAGGCAGGGGAGGCTCGAGGGGGCACCCGGCAGGACTAGCTTCTCCCCCAGCCCCCAGTGTGAACAGCTCAGCTGGCGCTGAAGCAGATCCACACTAGGAAGGTGAAGGCAAATGCTTCTCCCAGGTGTCCACCCCCTGGGGTGGTGGCCATGGCTGTGAGACGGGGACGCTGTCAGAAGGAAACACCCATGTGTTATCAAAGCTGGTCAAGGTTTGAGTCATGGACTTTGAAAATTTGATGATCCCCAGCCAAAAAGATGTGCGTCAGACATAATGACCCGACACGCCCAGGATCAACATCCTCTGGGAGAGAAGAATCCCAGATCAGGACATTTTCGGTTTCCTTGACTAGGTGGGACACGTCATGGCCAGGAAGTGGCCTCGAGGCCACTGCAGCCTTCGTGCAGCTTCTCTCTCAGGCGACTCGGTTCTGCCTGACACACGGCCCTGGCTTGTCTCTTCACTGTCCTGTTGACACTATGTCCCCTTCTCACTTGTGAACACTGTGCTCCCCGAGGTGTACGTCACGCTTCTTCGCTTCTGCCCAACACCTGTCATCGCTTGGAAGCTTCATTTCAAGGCTCTTAGCAGACTTTCTGTTTCCATATCCCCTCCCTCCCACACAGACTGACTATTATAAGTTGTAGGGAAACACATTTTATTTTCTGTAAGTAGAGTGATGGGAAAATAAGCACAACCCCACCACCACCAACCCTTTCTTGAGGACGGACTACTAAAACGGAGGGGAAACGGAGGCTCCTGTCACTGAGGACCATGACCTGTCTGTGGAGGGCGGGGCTGTGCCTTCTCAGCATCTCATAGGCCCCCAGGGCCCTGGAGGCTAGGGCAGAAGTAGCCACTGACTCAGCTACATAACCCGCTGTGTGCCAACATGCAGCTCTGTGAGGCAGCGACCAGCAGTATCTTCATTTTACAGAGGGTGCACAGGGAACTAGAGGCTGGGGCTGGGCTTGGCACACGGCGCCAAACCTGGGCTCAGGGCCACAGCCCTGCACTGAGGACCAAGACTGCTAGACAGCAGCCCGATGGAGTCACGGGTGTAGTTCCTGGCCTTTGGCAGAGCTACTGATGCAGAGGCAGTGAGGCCAGTGGGAGGGCAGGCACTGACACTTCTAGAACTAATTCCTTGGAGGAGTTAAGTGAAACCAGTTTATAAAGCGAGCACAATTTGAAAGAGAATGAGAAAAAGCAACTTGATTCTTTCTTACCCTCTTCGGGAAACTTGAATAGTCGGTTTCTTACCCATGGAGGAAATCATTGCTTTTAGTTGATAAAAAGGGAACTCCAACCTGAAGCCTGGTCTCTAAATCTCACCTGGTTTTGAATACTCTCTCTTTCCCTGGTGTGCTAGGACCGGCAGGTGCTGTAATAAATCACCACAAAGCTGGGTGGCTTAAAACAACAGAAATTTGTTTCCTCACAGTTCTGGGGGTAAAAAGTCTGCGATCTCTCCTTTGAAGGCTCTAGAGGAGGACTTTCCCTGGCCTCTTCCAACTTCTGTGGTTTCAGGTAGTCCCTGGCTGTGGCTGTGTCACTCCAACCTCTGCTTCCGCCTCATGTAGACTTTTCTTCTCCCTTTGTCTCCTTTGTGTGTCTCTTATGGAGACACTTATCATTGGTTTAGGGCCCACCCGGATCACCCAGAATCCTAAATTATACCAGCAAAGTCCACTTTCTCCAAATAAGATCACACCCATAGGTTCTGATGGTCAGGATGCAGAAAAGTCTTTTGCGGGGGTGGGGGTGGGGCATCATTCAACCTGTTATATCCAGCTGGGGCCTACTTTTAGTTTGGAAGGGGCTTGCACGCTCACACGTGTATGTGTGGGGGGTGAGCTCATCTTTCTTTCCTCTCAGCCCTCCGTGGACTGGCAAGGGAGGGGGGCACAGAGAGGAAGGGGGCAGCAGGCTGAGGTGGCCCCGGCTGGAGCCTGTGCATTCTGAAGCCAGCGCCTTAGCACACGGCAGATGTTGGAGGGTGACCTTTCTTACATGGGGCGCTTTTGTGGATTGTTACCCCCCACAGGCTCAACAGCTGGCCCATGAGCGGTGCATCCTTTGCCCACATCATTCTGGAAGTGTTGAATTCCCAGTGTAGACGCCTCTGATCACTGTGCCTGGGGGGAGAAACACCAGCAGACACAATGTATGGATTCTACAGGTGGGGACCTGTGCTCATGTCCCTCAAACACCCAGGGACAGCAATCAAGGCTATATAGGAGGGGTTCTTTTGGGGCTCCCCACACCTGGCCTTAGATATGCATGAAGACTCCCTCGCCCCCTCCCCATATAGCTCACTGACAGCTTCAGCAAAACAGTCCTTGCTAGCATCCCTTCTGTCTCTGAGAGAAGCCTTTACCATCTCTCCTGTGGCCTGAAAATGGCTGTCGGGCATCATGATGCTGGCAGAGTGGGCCTCCCATTTGCTCAGCATGTCCTGTATGGATGGTCCGGCAAGTCCCTTTAAGATGTGGGTGTACTTGGCACCTTGGCACTCAGCCTTTGGGACCACTCCCCCAAACTCCTGACACCGGAAAGATCTTATTTTCATACTATGTTGCATAAGTCAGCAGGGGACATTTCCTATTCTCTCATATTAGACTTACATAAGGTAAAGAATCTGATAAAATCATTTAGCTACAACAAAGTGATACATATATTTCTGCCTTAGTTACTGTATTAGTCAGCTCGGGGCTCCTATAAAAAAAGCTTGGTGGCTCAGACATTTATTTCTCACAGTTCTGGAGGCTGGAAGACCCAGATGAAGGTTCTGTCAGGCTTTGCTCCTGGTGAGGTCCTCTTTCAGGCTCGCAGACGGCCACCTCTTCACTGTTTCTCATATAGCAGACAGAGAGCGAGAGAGAGTGAGTGAGCGAGAGCGTGAGCACTGTGGTCTCTCTTCTTCTTCCTTTAAAACCACTAACCCCGTGACGAGGGCCCCATCCTCATGACCTCATCTAAACCTAATTACCTCCCAAGGGCTCTACCTCCATATACCACCACATTGGAGGTTAAGGCTTCAACATATGAATTCGGGGGGCGGGGACACAAACATTCAGTTCATAACAGTAACCTTGTGTGATAAGATAGTGTATTGACAGGCATGAGAACAACAGCAACACTGGACAGGGGGTTCATTTAGCAAGCATTTGTTGTCTACCTGCTGGTGCAGATGGTGGGAGGCCTACAGTCATGAGGCTAAGGAGAGAGGAGCCAGAGAGGAACGTGACATTGTTCCCACACCCAAGCGTCCCTGCTCCTCTTTCCATCATTTCTGAGAATCCACTCTTGGAGGTGCGCTCTGCTGTCAGTGTTTTGGGTGGCCCCTGTTAGTGCCCATGTTGCAGGGAGAGGGCGCTTGTTCGGCCCGATCGGCAGGCTTGGGCTCTCAGGGTATAACCCACCCTCCGTCAGGGCTGGGACACTTACGTGTCAGCTCCGGCCCAGTCTCTCTCCTCTGCCTTAGTCATTTCATACCCTGGTCATCTTCAATGACCTACCTGACTCTCGTCATGGCCATCTCACATGCTGGCCACCCTAGTTTCGCAGCCAGAACCCTCTGTCTGGTCTGCGGGTGTCCTGGCAGGAAGCAGAATCCGACTCAGTTGGTTCGATGGAACGGCTTTAATGAAGGAAGTACTTACAGAAGCGAAGTCAGCGCCAAGGGCATGGACAGGGTTAGGGGCAGAGATTAGCCTGGCAGTGAGGAATGGGGAGGCCTCTTCTAGGCCTAAAAGGAAAAAAACACAAAGAAGGGAGGCGCTGAAGCTGTAGAGGAGCGTGACCTAGAGGGAACTGTGTTTGGCCTATACAATGAATGCTTTTGTGTCCCTGTCACATCCCCTCAGCCTCCCTGTGGTTTCAGCTGCAGCTGTGAGTCTCCTCCCGACACCTTCCCACCAGAAGGGAGGCAAGGGTCTTTCTGGTTTAGTTCTAAGGCCGCCTCAAAAGCCACACCCGCTTGGCTTGCTTGATGGGGCAACTGGAAAGCAGGGTGGGTAGATGCAGAGCCTCCGCCCTCCGAGAGAAATTCCCAGACGGATTCTGTTTGTTCCCTTCCCAGAGGACCTGCAGAGGCAAGGGACAGTTACTCATGGTGATCGTGATCGCTGTCCCATCCTCTCTTTCTGTCCCTCCCCTGACAGCCCCTCCCTGCCCTTCCAGCCCTGGCATCACCTTCCAAATAAACCTCTGAGACCCACATCCTTGTCTCGGGCTCTGTTTTCAGGGGAGCCCATCCAAGACACAGAGAGTCACAGACGTGACCAGAACAGCTGCCCTGAGTCAGGGAGCACTGGGACAAGGAATTCCCCAACCAGCCCGACCAGCCTCTCTCTCCTCTGTTCTGCAAACTCTGGCTCCTGCCTCCAATTGGCTCGATCAGCAAGAAGTCGGCAGGCAAGGGAGCCTGGGGGTGCAGTCTTTCGGGGTTAGCCTCTCAGGACAGAGCAGGGCAGGGAAAGAAAGAAAGTGGGCCTGGTGGGCTAAGCGGAGAATAACCAGGTTCTCTAAAACACAAAGCTTGCCACATCACCCCTTTAATAACAATAATGATGATGATGAGAATGCTAATAAATGGTGTTTTTTAAAACCTCAAGTGCTGTAGACTTTTCACTAATGACCTCATGCAATCTTCATAGCTACTCTATGTGATAAATGTACCCTAATTCTCATTTCACACTGAGGAAATCGTTGCATGGTGAAGTTAATTCCTCTAAGGCCATGCCACTAGGATGGGCAGGCTTGGCGGTCTGATTTGACACCCTGACCGTCACAGTTCAGTGTAAATTCCTTAGTGTATTACGTGGGGCTCTACATTTAGCTTATGACTTATTTTCTCCCAGATTTTTACCTTTAGACCAATCCTTAGCCACCCCCAAAAGACCTGATGTTTCCAAACTGTGGCCTGGATTCCCCGTCCCCCTCGTTAGCCTGCCTCAGTGGGCCTTCGGGTCTCAGCTTAAATACCACCTCTTGACGGATGCTGGGGTCCCCTGCGCTGCCCCCAACCTCTGATCCCTCGGCACCCGTCAGCCTTCTCTGTGCCCCGGCAGCCTGCCGGACCTGCTCAGGCAGCGTTTACGGGACTGAACCGAGATTTGCCGGCCCGACTCTCCGGCGCCATGAGATCCATGAAATGCTTACATCTGGATCTGTCCTTGTCTCCATCCCCAGCGCCCAGCACAGTGCCTGGAGTCATGGGGAAATTCAGCAAACACTGGTAAAAGGGACAAAAACAGGGATGGGACTGGAGCATGGAGCACCGCCAGCAAGACAGCCTGATTAGGAAGTCCAAGCTTCGGGCGGCTGGGAGCTGCTGCTGGGAAAGCCAGGCGGCTGCAGGCACTGAAGTCCCACTTCCTTTTCACAGAACGTCCAGGTTGACCCTCACACAGTGCTCATACACTGGGATCACGTGCTGTAGGAGAGCAAGGCTGTAGTGGACACAGGGCGTGGGTCTTATTTTCTGATCCGGACGGTGACTTAAGTAGTGAAGCCTGTCTCGGATGCCGATGTGAAGGCTGACAAAGACAGGCGAGTGACAGCTCTCTGGGCATTCTGAGGCATTCACCGCCCCTCTGTTGTAAGCTCTGCCCAGGGAGGGGGCGACCTTTCCTAGGAGAAGGTGAGCCCCTCTGGGAGCTGCCCCTACTAACTCCACGGCACAGTTTCAAGCTACATAGGGGTTTAAAGATATGCATTTCAATAGAATGTATATACATTAATATATTTATATATGGATCCTCTTAATGTCACTGTTTCCCATCACAGTTTCTTTACTTTCACTTCCCCTTATTTTTAAAGTCCAAGGTAAATGAAAATTCATTTTCCTACAGTCTTAAGAGCATTCCATGACCTTTGTCATTCTGGAGCCACCCCAGGGTGTGTAAAATGTGATTTTGCACACTTCCTGGCAGACTTTATTGACTGTGATTGGGTGTTCATGGGAAGTCTTGCACTGACACTCCTCTCATGTTCATTTGGAGGAAATGGGGAACTACTTTCTTTGGAACATTTGAACGAGGTGCAGACATCTCCCTCAGGCCACCGAGGAGTCAGAGCAGTATGTTATTCCTTCTGTCTGTCCTTGTCTGTCCTTAGGTTCCTCAGAAATCATCTAGTGCATTTTCTCTCTCTGCCTTTGACCTGGAGAGAGCAGATAGCCCGAGTGGGTAAGAAAGTTGCCCAAGGTCCTTTAACCAGCAAATAACTACGTTGAGGCTGAGAGCCAGTTTCTATAAATTCTCATCTAGCTGCTTCCGCCATCCTTCATGTCATTTCTATTCCATTGTGCTGTCACCCACAAGGCTTCCTATGACCAATGACTCCTGCTATGGGCTGAATTGTGTCCTCTCAAATTCGTATGCCGCGGTCTTAAACTCAATACCTCAGACTGTGATTATATTTAGAGATAGGGTCTCTAAAAGGTAATTAAGTTAAAACAAGATCATTGGAGTGGGCTCTAATCCAACACCATCAGTAGCCTCATAAGAAGAGGGAATGCGGACGCAGACAGACACAGAGGGAAGGCTGTGTGACGACACAGGGGGAAGATGACCATCTACAAACCCAGGAGAGAGACCTCAGACAAAACAACCCTCTGACACCTTGATCTTGGACTTCCAGCCTCCAGAACTGTAAGAAATTAAGTTTCTGTTGTTTAAGCCAATCAGCCTGTGACATTTTGTTATGACAGCCCGAGCAAACTAATATAATTCCTCATGACACTTGAGGGGGGAAAGAAAAACAAAAACCAAAAGATCTTCAGCTCTTCTGTCATAATTAAATCATTAGCCCCACCCACTGAACCAACAAATGAATAAAATAAAAAGGGCGTGTCTCTTTGATTTCAAATCACATTGTTTCCATGTGTGAAATAGATATATTAGGATGTGAGAAGGAATGGAAATCTGGTACAGAGAATGCTTTTTTTTAGCTTGCAGTGAGGAGGCAGAAAATGAACTAATAATTTTCCGCCATTACTAACTTTAGATATTTTTTGATTAATGGAGGCATCTGACTTCTCTGGGGAGAAATGCCATTTTCTTAACTACTGTGCAGGTCGTTGTCTTGTTACCCCAAAGAAACAGTCGTTCCCTGCTTCCTGAAAATGGGAGCTTCAGCCACGCCGATAGCTTCCCAAAATCTTTTCTCCCTTTCCTGACCCAGATTTTTTGGGAAGGAAATGCAAAAAGTTCTTGTCAGAAGAACCCAGAAAGAAAAGCATGCTGTTGTTAACACAGAAAAGATGAGGTTTCTTGGGAAATCTCTCCTCCCAGGAATGGAAGTTTCTGGGCGAGCACCCAAGCCCAGCGGCGCCTGTAACCAGTAGTGCTTTGTGTTCAGGGATATCACAAGTCAGAATTTCCACACTGGCCATGCGTTTTCTGTCTTCATGACAGTTTATCCCAACAGGAGAGAGCGCTCCAGCGACTGCTAAAGAGAGAAGGGCAATGTAAGACTTATGACAGCTAATTCATGAACATTCGGAGAAGATGACATCATGGAGTGTGGAGCGTTTACAAAATCCTGAAAATGCCCTTGAGCCCAAAAGGAAGAATGAGTCCAACCCACAAGTAATTGCTGCTGCATCTCATTTTCTCTCTTCTGCTCCTTTTCTCCCTTCTCTCTCTTTTCCTTCTCACTAGGCTTCTAAGAAGACTGAGGGTGGGCTCAGAAGAAGACACCTAACACTCGAACTAGAGATACTGGGTCTGAAGGATTGGAGTCATGTGGTCCTGGCTGACTGGTGTCCACTGGCCATTCAAACAAGAGGCAGGGGAAGGGAGGGCGGGGAGGGCTTGGGGGTGGTATGGAGCTAACTGTGTAGTAGAGGTGCGTCTCCCTGCCAGCTGCCTGCGGATGGTGCAGGAGGAGGAGGTCCCTCCCTACAATGCCCTAGGGGCTGCCTCCGATCCTCCCACACGGCTAAGACTGGGCATTTCTTGAGTTTCGGCTTTTGCTTTCTCGGGCTACAGGTTTCCAGAAAGAAGAGCAGCGTTGGTGGTAAAATGACAGATACCGAGGTAGACAGACATGGGGACGGGAGGTGGAAGAGCAGAGTGGATAACCCAGAGAATCACTTGCATTTGTCCTTCCTGCTTGCCTTTCCCCACCCCTCTCCCTTCCCCCATTTTTTTCCTTCTCCTGGTCTCTCAGGCGCAGCACTGGCCCAGGAATCCAGCTGGAGTCTGGGCTTAGTCTCTGCTCTGAGACTTCCTGGCTGGGACTAGGGGAGTCATGTCATCTCTCTGAGCCCTGACTTCGACGCTGTGTAAAAAGAGATAACCGTATCCTGACTGCTTCATACAGCGTTTTTAGAGATAAACCGAGATAACATTTTTGAATGAGGTCATGTACAGGATGGGGCGAAAGTAGGCTTACAGTTGTTCGTATGGAAGATAATACAATAAGTATTAAATAATAATACAAGAATAAACTGTGTTTTGTATACTTACAACTGTAAACTTACTTTTGCCCTACTCTGTATTTTTAAATACTTCATAAGCTGAATAGTGCAGTAGAAGTTTAGATACTGGATTTGAAGTCTCCTCCCATCAATGTTACTTCTGACCCGTTCCATCCTTTAGAGTTGGTTCTCAGATCTAGCGCTTACAGACTCCCCGACCTCGGGCCACTGTGTCTCAGTTCACAGGGAGACTGCCGGTGCCTCAGGTGCCATCACAGGGAAGCCCATCTGCAGAGTCAGACAGTGCTTTTTAAACCAGTGCGAGGGGAAAGCTTCCCTTGAGGGGGGAATGAATGATGACGAAGGGAAAGTCTTCAGCACTCGACAGAGAGATTAATAGGCTGAATTGTACCCTCCAAGGAAGGAGACTTAGTCTATAGTATTTCTTAAAATTATTTGACCAGCGAGCCTATTAATTCATGAACCTTATGCAATTAGGAGCACCTTTTAGAATTCCTATTGGCACTTGTTTATTAGCTTGTTAGAGAATTGGTAAAGCAATAACAAGCTGAGAGCACTGCCCTCACGGTATGAGACTAGACAGACAAAGTCTGTTGGAAGAAGGGGCCATCTGGGTGATGGGGTGGGTGCGCCCTGGCCGGGCCTACCCGACGCCGGGATAGCCCAGGGACCCTAAGGGCTGGAGAAGGGCTCTGTGGGACCAGCTTGGACTTGTAGGGGAAAGAAATTTGGCCAGCAGCAGTGACTTCCTTACACTATTTTATTTAATCTTCTCAACAACTTTCTGAAGAAGATGCTATTTGAGTCTCGTTTTCAAAAGGGAAGCGGAGGCTGAGAGAGGCCGTTAGTTGCCCGCCGTGACACGCTTGTCGGTGGTGGACCGGGATTTGGATCCAGGCCGACCTGCTCCAAAGCCCATTCTCCTTCCAGAATGAGATCCAGCCCCTCCAAAAGGTGGGAAGGCAAGGAACACAAGTTTTGCTTACTTTACAAACGGGCCGTAATAATTGTACAGAGGCAGCTGCTGTGGTCACTGAAGGTCATGGTCAGATTCAGGAAATATGAGCCCCTAAGTTCTCATTGGGGAAAAAAAGAATCCTCCTACTCTGGGGCATGCAGTGTAAACTCAAGAAATGCCGAAAGGGATCCGAGTGGAGTTGGGCTCCATAAAAAATCACTACCTTTATGGTTAAAGATTTATTAAGTGACCACGATGTGCTGGGCATATAAATAGACTTGACCTTTGCCCTCAGGGAACCCAGAATAAATACACAAGATTTACAGCCAGAGTATTTCATGGCAGGCTAGATGTTTTATGACCGTCCGCATTCCAGTACCCTACTCAGCAGAGCTGAAAACTGTGGCCTGGGAGGAAACTTTGAACTGGAGGAAGTTATCCACATTTCAGAGCCACATCTCTGTGGGCTCCAGTACTTTGGCGAGCGGTGTGGATGAGGACCAGTCTCTCAGTTCTCCGAACCTCGGCCTCCTTTCCACCAAGTGCAGATGATAATACTTGCCTCGTAGGATTAATGTAATGTGTACATTAAATAATGTGTGCAAAATACTAGGCACACAGTAGGTGCTAAAAAAATGATAGCCATGGTTATTAGGATTTCCCCATTGTCCATAGGATAACATCCAAGCTTGGCTCCTGGTCTATAAAGCGTTTCATAGATGAGTATGCACTTCGCCATCCAGCCTTTCCTCTTGCACCGCTCTGCTCACTAACTGGCCAACGTCTATGAGCATTCATTTCATGATGTCTTGTGGAAGCCTTCCTTCCCTTTGGGGCTTAGAGCAGTTCTCAAAGCTTCTCCGTGGACACCTGCGAGGTCACCAAGACTCTTTCAGAGGTCAAAATTATTTTCATAATAAAGCTAGGAGAGCCTTTGTATTTTGGGCTCTGTAAACATGCGCACCGATGGCACCCAGCCCTGGTCTGTGACAGTAAAGGACTGCTAGGGACTGTACTTACAATCACCACCCACCTGTGGAAAAAACAGCCAGTTTCCCATAAGAACGTTTATAATGAAAGATTACTAATTTCATCAAAGCTTGACCTGTGAGTACACATCTTTTTCACACTGTGTGATGAAATGGGAAACATGGAGAAAGCCCTTCTGCTTCACACTGACAGTCAGCGGTTGTCCAAATGAAAGGCGTTTGTGCAATCCAACTGTGAACCGAGCTGCCACTTTTTTCATAAAGCAGCATTTTTATTTGAAAGAATTACTGGCAGACAAACTCCAGTTACTCAGACTTGGATATTTGGCTAACATTTTCTCAAAAATGAACTGAATCTGTCACTTCAAGCAGAACAATGGATGATGCATGTTGCCAGTGATAACGTGATAACATGGGCTTTCCAACAAAAGTTAGAATTTTGGAAAACTTGCATCTGCTACTGTGAGCTTGACAGAGTCCCAACAATTGAAGGTTTTTTGATGAAATCAATGGTAATATTAACAAATGTGATTTTTTGATCTTGTATAATAAAATGCGTCAACAGTATGAAGATCAAAATTTTCCAGACAACCAGTGTATGAAGTTAGAAAACCATGCCTGTGTAACATGTAGACCAGTGAGTTTTACCATATTCACTGATGTAGTTTTAGATCCCAAATTGCTAGTAACCTTTAAGAAATTGCTACTTGTTGAGGTTTGATGTCTTAGCAAAGAAAAAAATACCTATAATTATCTGAAAAAGGCTATATTCCTTTTCCAACTATGTATCTGTATGAGACTGGATTTTATTCATGTACTTCGACCCAAACAACATGTCTCAGCAGGCTGAATGCAGAAGCAAGTACGAGAATCCAGCTGCCTTCTATTAAAATAGTCATTAAAGATATTTGTAAAATGTAAAACAATACCATGCATTCTTCTCACAGGTTTTTCTTTTGTTTTAGAAAATATAGTTTTTTAATAAAAATATGCTAATGTTAGCATATAATTGGTTTTATTAGTTTTATTTTTAAATGATTTGATAAACAAATATTTAAAAATTAACTGCTTGTTTCTAATCGGGTAAGTAAATGTATATTTATATTTGTATTTTATATATTTATATGTAAGTATATATTTATATGTTATTTGTGCGGGATATGTGTATATATGTACATACACACAAATAAAAACTGTTTGGTGTCTTCAGTAATTCTCAAGAGTGTAAAGAAGTTCCGAGACCAAAAAGTGAGAATGCTGGCTTACCGTAAAAGTTCCACCACCTGCAAGAAAACTGTGCAACCATCCTATTTGAGTGAGGAAATTTTCCTTCAATTCTTGTAGACTCTTGAGTATATACTGCTCATCTGTCACTCGACATTATCTTATCGCTTCATTCCATGTTCTAAAATACATTTTAAAAAACCCACCCTATGCCTTGCAAGCTTTCCACGGGCCAGAACTCCATCTGGTTGCATCTGGGAGAGAACGCGAGGGATCTTCCCCTGCTGTGGGTGGGGTCGCGGAACCTCCTATTTCACCAGCGTCATCGTCTTGGTAACATTGCAAACGTGGCCAAACTGTGCTAACTTACAAACGCTGGTGGGCGGTCTGAATTAGCGCAAAATTGGAATTCCAAACATATTTATACATTTTAATTTATATATTTTATGGTTTTAATATTTTTCCTTAAGACTAATGCAAACTCCTTGCAGAAAATTTGTAAATTATACAGAGTAAATGAGATAGAATGTTTCTACAAAATAAATAGTGCCTAGTTGTTTTGTAACCTTAAAAAAAATTTTAAAGTACCTGCAAATCTTACAATGTAGAGGTAATGGCTATCAGTGTTTTCAGCTATCACTTTCCAGGACATATATTATTCAGATAAAAAGAGAATTTTACAGGAAATTGGGATCCTACTTATATAAAGTTTTGTATCTTCCTCATGACCTTAATTACTCTTCAAAAACATTATTTTTAGTAGCTTTGCTGTGTTTCAGTGATGCACATTTAGGTTGTTTCTGATTTTTTAAATCAATAATACCGTGTGAACATCCTTAAAATGAAGCAATTGCTGATTGTTCAGGGTAGATTTATAGAAATGGGATTATTGAGTCAACAGGTATTCCATCCGCAGTTTGATTAATTTAAAATGACATACTTTGAAAAAATTATGATTTTTTTATGACCAACCAACCATGATATGGTAGAAAATAGACCAAACAGCGCTTTCCATTGGTGGGGAGCTTACTACACATTTCATACCTTTAGCACTTGGGTGCATGGGTATTTGCAGCAGGGGTGCTGTAGCCTTAATCTGAGGGAGTATAGCTGTCTAGGAACTTAGTATAAGTCATAGAAACCAAGCCTGGCTAATTTACACAGAAAGAAATGTATTAAAACATTGGCTCACTCTCTGACTTTCCAGGAACACCAGAGAACTGGGACTAGAGACTGCAGATCTGGTCCTAGAAACAGTGCACTGCTTGCACTGCCTTGCCGCCGTGCCTGTCCCCAGAGTTCACCACTGCAGCTTCCGCCACGAGGACTAGGATGCATGCCAGAGTCAGCACACTTCAGCGTAGATGCCGTGATTGCCAGAACCTTGCCAATTGTCCTCATTCAAGCTGCGAGGGAGGCTAGGACGGTGTGACTTCAGCGTTAGCACGTGGCGTCTGCTTCCCACCAAGACATATCATAAGGGGCAGCCTCTGGTATTGAAGAACAGTTCAGAAGCTGGCTATCAAAAAAGACTGACAAATGCTTACCACAGACAGTAACAATGATTGTCAAGCCCCTGGGAACGTAGGACCTATTCTTAGAGACGCGAGACTGATGGACGTTTCTGGTTACTACAGAGGAGCAGCCAGGCCTGATCCATCATTACCTAGTGCCTATGACAGAGCAGATGTGCAGTGAACATTCCTTGAATGAATGAATGAATGAATGAATGAATGAATGAGTATTTAGACACTGCTAGTGGAAATGGATGCTGTCCACTATGGCGGATGCTGACACTATATTTTAGTCTATTTCACGAGTCTTGTCACTGGGAGTGGAATATAGAGTGTCAATTTGGAGATGTCCATTGTCCCACGATCTTCACCTTTCATCCCATCCATTTTTTTGAGTGTTAAAAGATAAACCAAGGCATATTAAAAATTTTACGTGTTTGTTTGAGCAAACACTGATCTGAATTGGGCAGCCCAAACCGGAAGTTGCTAGAGCACTCCCCCCGCAGGTGCTGGAGCAAGGCTTTTCTAGAGAAGACGGGGGCAATGCAAGGAAAGGGGTTGACTGGCTACAGCGTAAGCAGCTGCCTGCTTTGGGAAAGCCTCGTCGGCAGCCGGTGATTGGTTGTCCTTAGGTTTCAGTTTTGTAACCTTGAGGCATTTACGGGCTTAAGTTTCGGTTACCTCTTCAGTCTAACGGCCTCTTTGTTTAATTAATTCGATACGGGAAATTTTTCAGACCACACTGTCTTTTTAATTACCAAAAAGAATAGAGAGTATTGGTTTTTAAGCACATTCTCTCACAAGATGAGAAACAAGAATTTCCTGGATAGAAAAACTCCAACAGCTCCCACATTGGGGCCACGTGGATGGAAACATGAGGCTTTTCTGAAGGATGCCGCTCTGGCCGAGAAGGCCACGCCTGTGGGCACAAGTCACTCTGAAGTTATGCTTCTGGGTACATTATCCTTCCCCCCCTGCACACCACCCCATGACTGCACACTCTTTAAAAATAAAATAATCTGTAAAGTGGAAGAACTCGTTGTGTTAGTTTATAGATGGGAGAGGGGTGTGTATAAGTAGCCAGTCCTGAGTGATTTAGATTTTCCAAGCCTCATTTCCATCATGAGAAAAGGAGAACATAGTAACAGATGATGTCATCTCTTGGAACCACCAAAGCAGGAGGGCAGCAGAGGTGCTGCCTTGCCTCTTTCTCACGTTTGCCAACCATCGGAGTGGAACTGCAGACATACATGGCTTGGGATGGTTTTTGGCAAGGCCCCCAAGTGTCAGAGCTTGTGTTCCAGGACCTGAAGGCTAGTCTCTTTAAACACACCACAGTCTCTCCATCCTACTCTGTATCCATTTTCTTTTCTTTCCTAAATAGATCACTTCTAGCTGCAGATATTGCAAATACAGATTACAGTTCATTCACACATCTGAGATGCCATATGCTAACTCACAGCGGTACTTAGAGTAAAAATATCAGGGAAGTGAAAAACTTTTTTCTTTGGCTCCCTGAGACGCCCACTGTGTCTCACTCGGCAGGACCGTTTGGGATGGAGAACAGCTTGCCTAATAGGGACGATCTCCCATCCCATCCGGAGCTGGCACTTTCTCACAGTTTGCCATCCACCGACCCCTCTGCAGATATCACCTGCTCTGCCCTCCCCCGCATTTTTCAAGTGATTGTTTGCTCATTGCCACTTTTGAGGTAAGACACGCATCCATCCTCCTAGTCAGCCTCGTAGCATTTGATTGCCACCAATTACGCTCCTCCTGTGAGCTGGCAGATGGGGCATGTCTCTCAGCTCATGAGAATTAGATGCTCCCAGCCTGGAGTGAAAATTCTAGCAAGTAACCAAGTCAGACAACATCTCGTAGGTCCCCTCTGACCCTGATTCTCCCTGTATTTCCAAGGTTCTAGCAGAGCGTGGTCCCGACCATAGAGAGTAGGTCATCAGGATGAATTGCTGTGTGTGCTGATAAAACTGAATGCGTCTCAACACAGGGTAACCACAGCAAACATTTGCTGAGTGCTTACCGTGTGCCAGGTGCCGTCTTGGTTACCACCTTAAAGATATTGATCTGAGTCAGTTCTCACAGCCGCGCCACAAGGATGACTATCACCATTCCTATTTCAGAGATGGGGAAACCAAGGCACCAGCTGAATTAAATTGACTGAAGGCTGTAGTTAGTAAGGGGTAGAACTGTGAAATGAATCACAGTTGTCCCACCCCAAAGCTCATGTTCCTGAAAACAACGACAATAATAAAACGACTAACGCTTCTATAGTGTGGTAGACACCAGTCTGAGGGTTCTATGTAAATCATCTCCTATAGTTTTCACAACAATAGGAGAAGGTATTAACATTAGTCCACCTTTTACAGATGAGGAAATTCTGAAACACAGAGACACTGAGGAACTTGATCAAGGGGCTGAGCTGGGGTTTGAACCTGGGCTTCAGAATGGGTGCTGTTTACCACATGCTGCCTGGGGAGCACTTTCCTGGATTTAGCTACAGGCTAGGATCAGCTACACCGCCTCACCCACAGCAGGAAGGAGACTGCCGTTTCCTTCCAGGAGTTCTTTTTGGTCTGAATCTGCACTCCAGTGGTTTGGATAATGCTATCAGCACGTGACGGGACATCTCCACTCCTCTCATGCACAGATGGCTCTCATGGGTGGTCCAAATGGCCAGACACATTTCCTGCATATTTATGAGAAAGTACGAAGAATATGGTTTGTTTTTAAATGTTGGTTCTGCGCAGGGGTGGATCAATGGTCCCAAGTCCAAGAGCTCTGCTGGGGAGAAAGTAAAGTCCCTGAGCGTCCAGAAGTTGATGGCAGACAAGTTCCCTGTGACTGCAGATTCTCTACAAGTTAACACCTGTCCCCTGGGCGGACAATTCAGCTGACTGATGCCACCCATCCCCACCTTGGTGCACACAGCTTCACCCAATGTCGTTCAGTGTTTATCTGTTTTATGCATAAGGATTCCAAGAAAAATGTTGTTTGAATAGAAGTTTCTACTAAAACAATTTTTTATTCTAGAAAACAACGGAAGGATCTTTCAGTTTCCTTCCTGTTCCTGTGTTCCTATAAAAGCAGTGTCAATGTTTTTATACTTTTCATTCTCTGTCTTTCAGAAAGTTAATTTTATTAACTATTAAGGAAATATTGCATTAAAAATGCTTAAGGCATGGCAAATAATTTCCGTTTTCACTGAGGCCAAGCTCCGAATAGAAGACTCGTGAGCTGCGGGGCGGTTGCAGAGACTCAGCAATGGACAGGGGGGAACTGCTTTACAGGGAAAAAAAGTGCTTGTTCCAACTTCGAAGTCTGCCTGCATTTAATTTCTGTTTCGATGTTGCAGCTCTTATGACCAATCAAATTATCTCAATGCACAGAAAGCATTTCTAATTTTTAATTTTTTGTGCTAACAGAAAAAAGTTATTCTGCTTCACGTAAATAGAATTAATCTATGTTATGGAATGCTCTAGAAGGCATGGGTCAGGCCATTCTCCTTTCCATTTCGTTGGTCCCTGCCATACTTCAAAGCCTGTATTGCATTAACTTTATAACCCATTTCCTCCCTCCCAGCGACTGTCCTCTCCAGTGCATTCTCTGTGCTGTTGCTGGTATTCTGCGCCTACAAATACGGCTCTAATTGTTTCTCCTCTTACACAGGACCCTGCATTATCTTCTCCTGTCTAGAAACAACCTTGGCACCCACCTATCTTCCCAACTGTACAGGTTACATCCTACGCATCTTAGGTCCTGTTCTCACTTTCTTGCCCCTCAAAAAACCCCTCCTTGTCCCTGAAGACTTTTATCACATGCTACGGCGACAACAGAGCCTCTCCCAGTCCCCCAGTAGAATGAGCTTCCCCCTCCAGCTCCTTCCTGGTGCATCCATCCTTCCAGACCTCCGCATCTGGCAACAGTAGCATCCTACAGGTCCCCAGGATATTTGGAGACCATATTGAATTCTTCAGGTCACAATTTCGCATTCACTCCGTTTAGCACCTTTGAGCACCTGGACCCAGCTATATGATTCAAAGGGAAAAAAGCCTTCCTTTTTACTTTCCTCCTGATGTTTAATCAGCATTTTCTCCCCATCATCTATAGATGCGATTTTAGAAACGGCAGTCACACAATGACACTCTGTGTAGCTGGACAGATTACAACGTGATCAGATGGTTCTCAGATGGTTTTGAATTCTTTTGAGGCATTTAATTATGACCACATGGATGCAGGTTCAATCTGAGGGTAGGGTGATTTTTTTTTCCCCTGGAACTGAGAGCTAAAATTTAGTGTTATTTTCTTTTTAGAACAAAATCTCAAAAACCTTACAAACTTATAAAACAAACAAACAAAAAAAAACACAAACAAAACACTGCAATTACCAAATGCCATTCTCTTTTCTTTAGAAAAACCAAGATAATTCAATGTAATTGAAGAGTTTTGTTTCGTTTTATTTGAATGGGATCAAATGCTATGGCTAAATACCGGCTGGTTCCCTGGAGTTCATAAAAATTTGCTGCGTAATTCCCATTCTACAACCCCCAAATTTGCTTTGGTTTAAAAAATAATTTATGTTTCATCTTTCTTGTAATAGTTGCTAACTTTGTATGATAGATTTCTTAAGTGGCTAATACACATTGTTGTTCTATCTGTGACTTTTTATTATGTCATCGGTATAAAAATTAAATGGTATTGTTTGAATGTTTTTTACATGGGTCATTTATCTAACTGGTTTAATAAGTTATTTCCAATGTGGAAAGAATAAACAGAGAAATAGCCCCTCCCCTTCCAAAACAAAAACAAAAAGGAGATAAACAGAAGCTGTAAGACTAAAAAGCACTGTTGCTTTTCTCTTGCCAATGACAGGGGGGCAGGACTTCTAGTTTTAATTCCAACAGTGGGATCCCAGTGACGCTGCCCATCGATATTGAAGCTGGATAAATTACATCGGGGAGAATTCTGCCTACACTTGGTAGGGCCCACTGGACTCATCAAATTATATAACCAACTTTAATTTTGATAAGGGCTGCTGACTAGAAACCTACCAGGGCAATTAAAATGTGGCCAGGACATTTTTTAAATAAATAAAGCATTTCAGGAGTAAATAAGAATTTCATTTTTGTGTCTTTCTTTTCTTTCTTTCCATTTGAGTTTTTACCCCTAAGAAAGTGGGAATGGGTGGTGTGCATGGCATTAAGTTTTATGCATTGACTGAGAAAAACTAAAAATTGTGAGAACTTCCCTTATAAACCTGCAGTGCATGTCAGAGGGTACAGTACAGTGTCGGAACATTTGAACTAAAACCCACTGCCTCCTCTGTGTATCAGGTCCCTGTCTTTCCTGTAGGACCCCTGTCATTGAGCCCCTCAGTGACTACCTCCTCCTCCCCCTTGTCTGCTCCTCTCCAAAGGAATCAATTCCTTCATCCTCTGGGCTCCCGTGGCACTAAAATTCCCTGTCTCACAGGATCTATCACAAGGTATTGTGATTTCTTATTGGTCTGTTCGTTTAAACCCTCAGCCTTGCCTACAAGGAGCCTGGAGCAATTGGCTGTGCTGGCCTCTGTCTCCACTCTTAGATTACGAATCCCCAGAGCAGAAGTCACCCTGAGCCTTCCTCTCTCACCACCGCCATCGGCACAGACTCGTCCGTGTCTCACCACACCGGCCCATAAAAACTCAGCGAATGAGTGTCTGGGAAAAATCCCCTAACATTAGTCACCCAACACAAGCTGACTTTGTCTGGATCAGCCATGGCCGATCATTGCTGTAGTAGCTATTATCCGGCCCAGAAAGAAAGGACTGAGCTCTGCCAGATGTCTGCAGGCTAATTTCGAAGTCCTGCTGCAGTTTTCGCTCAGGTCATATGAATGGCCCTGTTAGTGAGCTTGGGCTACCTTAACAAAGCCATAAATGGAGTGCCTTAAGAACAGAAATTTATGCTGTCATAGTTCTGGAGGCTGGAAGTCCGAGGTCAAGGTATTGCTAGACTTAGCTCCTTTTAAGCCATTTTCCCTGGACTTTCAGATGGCAGCCTTCTCACCGAGACCTCGCCTGGCCTTCTATCTGTGTGTGCATCCCTGGCATCAGTTCCTCTTCTTATAAGGACACCTATCCTACTGGATTAAGGGCCCGCCCTAAACACCTTTTTTAAAATCTAACTTAATCACCTCTTTGTAAGATTTATCTCCAAATACTTACATTCTGAGGTACTGGGAGGTTGGGCCTTCAACACAGGAACCTTGAGGGGACACAATTCAGCCCATACCAGGCCCTGACACACTGTCCAGTTTGCTGTCATTAGTTAGATTTAGAAAGGCCCCACTGCTAGAATACACGGGGAGAGCTGTTTGTCTCTGCAATCGGTTTGAGGCCCTTCTGAGGGACCCTTCTGGGGGTCTCACGGTTCGCATATTGAGATCCACTGGTACACCCTGCCCTGCCCCCCAGGAACATGTCATGGGGCCAGAGCATAGGCTGGCTGCAGTGGCAGGTGGGACAGTTGGGGTGAAGAATATGTACAGAAAACACGGTGCTTCATTGGAAAACTATGCATTGTTTTCTCAAACAGGGATTGGCAAGCTGTTGCTGTAAAGAGCCAGGTCGTAATCATTTTTATCTTTGCTAGCCATACAGTCTCCGTCATTGCTCCTCAAGAGTGCCCCCGTAGCTGGAAAGTAGCCCTAGGCAAAGTCTAAATAAATGGGTGTGGCCGTGTTCCAATAACTTAGCTTCACAAAAACAGGTGCTGGCTGAATCAGGCCCGCAGGACTTATGGCACCTGCTCTAGAGCACTCCCTTCCTGAGTGATCTCATTTTGATTTACCTGCATTCTGAGGCTATCACGTGAGCTATTGAACAGCTCAGTGGCTAAGAGACAAACAGAGCAACACAAAATAATTCTTGACTCTACACGTGTAAATTTTCGATCCTGGGAGTTTCAATTGACTTCCACCCCACACTTGGAAGGAAGCCAGACTTGCCTGCATTTGCACATTTCTTTCCATATTTCTGATCTATAAATATTCTTTGGGTTCTTTAGTGCTATTTGCTCATTAATAATTAGTTAAATAAAATCTTTAACATGCATTCATTTTATATCTGTGTGAGAGTCATGATTTTACATACGTACAGGGTGGGCAAAAGTAGGTTTGCAGTTATGAGTGGACAAAATACAGTTTATTCTTGTATTATTATTTATTTGTATTACCGCTATAAACCTACTTTTGCCCACCCATATATATTTTACTTTTTACTTTTTTGAAAATTATCCTTGAACAAACTGGACACTTTGATAAGGACTTAGAAGCTAAGCTAAGAGTGCTGGGGTTCTGCCCTCTGGGACAATGATCTTTAAACTTATGGTCTCAGTCTTTTGTGAGTGAATATTTTGAGCCACCTTTCCTCAATATATGAATATAATATAGACAGACTAACATATCTAAACATACAACAAAAAATAGAATTGGAAAAGTAAATACGGAATTTCTAACAGTTTGTTCATAGATCCCAATGGATTGTTTCTTCCTGATACCTTTGGTTTCCTCTCTAGCTGGGAGACTACTTTTTTGGACAACAGGAAACCAAAAATATTAACCAGCTGAAAAAAAAAAATGAGATCTGAGTTAACTTCAATAATGCACGAACCAAGAAGCTTGCAAAAGTTAACTGTAGTTTGAGTTGATTGGCCCATTGCAAAGGCAGATTTCCTCGTAAGGAGAGAAAGGTTCCTTTGTTTTGGCAAATAACTTAATGGAACTGATTGGTTATAAAAGGTAAGACCAGGTGGTCATAGTCTGGATGGAAGCAGCTTCAACATGAAGAGTTCAGCTCTTTGTGTAACAAACATGGGGATTTGGGTATTGTCTGCTCGAGCTGGGGCGGGGCCATTAGAGCTCTGGCAGAGAAGAAGGAAAGAGGGTCTGCTCTGAAGAGGGAAGGTCCTGAGCAACACGGTAAAGTGTGCGGTCATGGCTTCAAGTAGATCATGGCCAGTGAGACACAGAAAATGCCCAATAAATACCTTTAAATGGTGGTGCTGGTGGTCCCTTGGCAGTGCCATCATTATGTGCTATCACTTCCAGTGTGTGTATTATATGCTACTGAGTCAGCCCCGACCCCTAGGGACCCTATGAATGAGTGATGTCTACAGTGTCCTGTCCTCCATAGCCCTGCTCGTTCATGCCATGGCTTCTCTGATGGAGTCAGTCCAACTCATATTAGTCTTCCTCTTCCCCTTATGCCTTCTAGTTTTCCCAGCATTATCGTTTTTTTTCCGGAAAATCACTTCCACAGAGGTTCAGTAAAATCTGTTTTTGCCTCACAGAAAGCAGATAATTCCCAAACCCCTTAAGGTGACCAGAGGCAAAGAGAGCCGAGATCAGAGCCCAGCCTGGCGGGGAACAGGGGGGTCAGAGCAGAGGGGGCAGCAGAGGCACTGGTTGCAAGGTGAAGGGGCTCCGGATGCAACTAAAGGGCTGTGACCCTTAAAACTGTGATGGGGAAGCATCTGTCCAGCAGTAATACAGGGTGGGGACAGCCTGGTGTCATTTCCTGCTTAAAAAAAAGATGAACCCTGGTCACTGGAACACATGAAGAGCTTTTAGGAGAAGGTTTGTCATCCATTTTGATGGAGTAGAGAGAAAAGACTTCAGAAAAGGAAACCAGTTAAGAGATTTTTGGAACACCAGGCAATGATGGTGAAAACAGAATGAGGAAAAAGGAAGTGCTCGCTCTAGAAATATGTTAGGGATAGAATCGATAAGATTGTGTGATGGTTGACCTACTATAGGGGGTGAAAAAGAGGGAGTCAATAAGAAATAACCCTGATATAACTTGGGCAGTGGGGTGGCTGGTTTCTCAATGATTTAGGAGATCAATGAGGAGCAGGTTTTCAGGGGAAACAATGGGTTCACTGTGGGATATGTTGAATTTGAGATGTCTGCACAATGTCCTGGTGGATATAGCCCATAAAAAGTTAAGAGTATTTTAGGAGGCAGATCATGGCTGAAGATATATCCCTGGGGATTGTCCTTGAATAGCTGTCACAATTGTTGTTTAATGCCCTTTGATATGTATTAGGAAAACAACACTCTTTTACTTTATTTATACATTCATTCAAAAGTGTTAAATGAGTGGACAAACCACATGCTGGATTTGGGGGATAAATAATGAATAAAATCCTTTAGATGCCCCCAGTCTTAGCAGAGGGTTTGATTGTGGACTGAAAGCAGAGATAAATGTGTGGGTACCAACTCAGAACCCCAGAGTCGGCATAAGATGATCTGAGATTCAACAAATGCAGAAAGAAGCCTTCTTAGAGTTTCTCATATCTGACTAAAAGAAGAAACTTCTGAAAAATGAGGATTGCCTAAATCCCTCTTTAGAGTAGGTCCACCCCCAGGGGAGGCCAAGAGTAAGCCTACCAGAAATGTTGCCTCTAGGGGGAAGTTTTTAGCCCTAAAGAAGCCAGAAAGACTTTTTCATACCTGTTTAGCCAAATATTATTGCAATGCCTTATATCCCATGTATTCTCCTAAAAAAATGCACTGTCTTTCCTAAAACAAACCTTTGTTCTTCCCACAGGAACCTTTTTTGCCCCCTCTTTTCCCCGTTAAGTTAGGTATATAAGCCCCAAATTCTCACGACCCCTTTGAGTTACTCATCACTAAGCGTTCTCACACGTATGTCCAATTAATCTGGTTTTTGTTCGTTGAATTCGCATGTCCTGGCAATGAACAAGAAACGGTGGGAGAAAAGTTTTTCCTCTCCTATACAAGGAGGAGAGAAATTTCTGTTTTTTTTTTTTAATTTTATTAAATTTATTGAGGTAAGGAATTTTCATTTTCAATGGCTGGGATAATGGAAGTGGCATTAAGTAAATCGGGCACTGTAGACAGATGATCAGGTTTGGAAGAAAATGGCAGAGGCAAGTCATTCAGTTTTGTACTTTTTTAATGTTCTTAACAGTAGTAAAGGAGTTAATTTACCTTATGATCTATACCCCCTCTGTCTTCTCACACATTGTTCACTTCTCACCACTCATTTTTTCTTTCTCATCTTAGGCTCTCAAATGCTTCTTGACAACATCGCCTTCAAGCACGGGAAGAAAGCAAAGATAAAGTGGGTAAGACGTGAGGTCTAGCACTTCCTTCTGGGTTTGCAGCTCAAATTCATCCAAGAGATGGGTGTCGAGTCTCTGGTTCCTTTCCACTTGACCATTTCTCAAACTGTCCTTGGGACAAATTAGATTTAATCTGTCTCCTTTCAGAGAAAAACCACCTATATTAGCATTAGATTAGAAACCTCCCAACCCTCACCCAAATGCCAAGGATTATTTCAAGAACTTCATCTCCAAACAATGCTTTCCTGCTGGTTTACCTTTCCTGTTCTTCCCACTGTTTACTGTCTAGCAGGTTTAATGGCAGTAAGGAGCTCAGGTCATCGCTCCTTGCTTCATTCTCCAATTATCTCACATGTTTCGTACTTGCCTCTCTTACTCTTCAAGAAAATGGGTCATTTCAACAATTCCAATTGTATTCCCTACAACTTAATTTATTACTGGCAGCATAATTAATATGAGGCTCAATTAATAATACTACTTTGAATCAAGATAGATGGAGTCTGTGGCTTTTTACATTTGATCAAATAGAAAGTTGTCATTTTCATGACTTTCTTGTTTTAGTGTTTTAGTGTATATATATGTATGTGTGTGTGTGTATCCAGGATGGATACACACACACACACACACACACACACACACACACACATATATACAGATATATATATTTCCGCCAAAGTAACACCTGCTTGAGTGTGGTTGGTAGGGTAATAATATGAGAGTAATAATTTATAGTTTCAATTTGAATGTTTTGCCTAAAATGTCATAGGGTGTGCTTGAGAGTGATATTGTTATGTTACAGAATTACATGCTAATGATTTTGTAATAAAAAAGGGGCATTATTCATGCCAGACCCTGTATATTCTTTCATGGTCTTTGCTCAGAGAGAACCTACGTACATGAGAAAGAACAGAGGCCCGGACGCCACAATGTGATTTTTGTTGTTGGTTGTGACTTTGGAAATCAGGAATGTTCGGCCAATACACATTCCAGCATTCCAGGCCTACACACTCTGGCTTGGTTTCAGCACGTTGACTGTATCAATGGGTGCTTGAAATATACACCATTTTCCATTTTTTATGCAATTGCCTGAGGGTGAAATTTTCTCTTCTCCTCCCACCAGAGTCTCAGTGCTGCTTCAGCTCCCATCTTGTACTTGCATGGTCACTTTGTGCAGCCCAGAGCTCCAGCAGTGTCTGAGCTGCAACTATTTGACTTGCTCAGAGCTGCTTCTGGGTCTTTGCCCTTCCCTGAGAGGCTGGTGCAAAGGCTGAGGACAGGAAAAGCAAGGTGGAAGGTTTCAGTGTTTAAAACAGAGGGAAAGACCTGAACCATGTAATAAATACAAGCATACATGCGTGCGAGCACCTGGGAGAAAGTCTGGGTTTCAGTTTTCAGTGCAAATCATAGGGCTTACGTCTAGTTTATTCAAAGGATCCTGAGGCCTTAAGCCTGTCCAGGGAGTCAGGACTAACTGGTGACCTCAGACTGAAATCATGCAAAACCCATGAGCTCATGAGCTGGGAGATGAGACTGGATGGGACAAAAATGGCTTCGAGTGAATTTGCAGTAAGACTGTATAAGATCATTTGAACCTGAAGAGGCAAAAGTGGATAAAAGCGGGCCGTTGGAGGTTGGAGCCTTTCTTGCAGGGACTTGTAGTAAAATGAAACTGCTTGGTTTCAGCCAAGCCCTTGAAAGGCTCTCGGAGAGACTGTTGAAGAACTTGAAAGCCAAGGAACACTTTCTGTTTGCTTTTTGCCATCTCCGACCTCAGCGAGTGCCACTCTCAGTGCTTCGTGGGGCCACCAAGGTCAAGCCTGTTTGATTGCCCTTCCTGCCCTCTATTCGTGTGCATTCTTGTCACGTGCAACCCCAGTGACCGCTGTCACATGACTTTCCCTGAACTGGGCCATGCTGAGCTTCAGCCTGCATCCGCCCGATCTTTATCCGAGACAGCAGGCCCTGGATGCTGCAGAGCTCAGTCCAGGCTCCCAGAAGCCCACGCTGGGGGAGGGTGGTGTTTGAATTGGTCCCCTGGCTTTGATGGCACCACGGAAGACTGAGAGACATGCTCAGGAACCACACCCATCCAAGTTAGGCAGGTGGGGGAAGCAGAGGTGTTGATCCGAAGGAGGAATCATAGGTTGAATCCAGGTTCAGGACCAAAGCTGAGAAAACATTACCAAAAGGAGCGAGTGCAGTGGAGCAGGGAGGCCCCAGAATGTAGCCAAAGGCACTTTGCCTGATACCAGAAACTTGGTCATGGGCGAGAGGCTCAGTGCCTGCAGAGGTCAGTTGCACAGAACAGAATCCATTCTCGTTGTTTCAGGCGGGAAGGATTTATGTCAGGGGTTCCTATGCCTTATAGATCATGGTGGGGCTGAAAAGGCAGGTTGAAAGTTAAGGATTCAGGAGTGGCTCCCTAAGGAACACCGAAGACCCAGGCCACCCAGGGAGCCGTGGTGGACTCTGCATCTGGAGGCTGCCGTCTCCATTAGGGACCTGGCTCCAGAGGCCCTGGTCATTGCAAGACCAGGGGGCTGCTCTGATCAAGGAGCCCCTGCCACCCTCGACCCTTGTGGTCAGTGCCACTAAACAGGTGCGCGGCACCTGCTTGGACACTCAGGAAGCCAGTGCCGGAAGGCTGGGGCCTGCTCGCCAGCGCCCCTGCCAGGACAACAGATGCCCCATGAGCAGCCTGCTACGGAAGCAGCCGAGGGAGGGGATGCAGGGCCGCCTTGTTTTCACCAGGCCTGTGCCACACAAGCACAGACGGAGGACCACTTACCAGGTATCTTAAGTGTTAAAAAGTGGTACTCAAGCCATAAATATGCTCTACACTCCTACCTTGACAAAAATACCTTTAAAACAATGTGGACATTCACATTTAGATTCTTTAACTCCACTGCAGAATGTGCCAGAACATGGCAGTGTAGGAGGGCCAGCCGCTGGTCGCAGTCCCTTTCCACCTTTGGCTGCCAGGCACTGCCAAGGGCTTTGCGCCCACACATGGGGACACTCCAGATCATGTGCCCAAGCTCTGTTCAGACTGCAGTCCCCCCACTCTGCCACCAACAGCTGCCCATTGGTCGCCTCTCCGGGAGCTTGTTTGCTCAACAAGATTACTCTTGGCATCTATTCCCCTCGCTGTTATCTTCCCTTTTGAAGCAGTTGATGTCAAGGGCTTGGGGAAGTAAGAAATGCTATGCCTTACAAACACCTGAAACTGGTTGTTCTGCAGCCTAAGAGGTGGTGCAGTGAAGTGGAGAGGTGCATGAGTTTTGGCAGTATCAGGTTGTACCGGGCAAGTTTCTGAAGCCCTCCAAGCCTTCTTTCGTCTCTGACATGGGACTGATAGGACCGCTTTTGGGGGAAATGCATGCAAAGTGCTTAATATAATGCCCAGCGCATAACAAGTGCTCAAAAAATATATAAGCCATTCATTCTGTCATTGCGGTTACAAATTTTTAGGTAAGACTGACTCTGTGAGATGAGTCGAATTATTAGCCTTCTTGGACCTTGAACCAGGTTGCTAATCACATGAATCCTTGCGCTCCGCACTCGTTTTTCTGTGCCTTGCGCCAGCCCGAAGCGCTGCTGCGACCATGCTGGAAAGCAACCTTCCTCTGGTCTGCCCGTCTTGGCTGACAACGGCTCCTGCCGAGCTGTCGGGGAGGAGCCTGAAGCCCAGTCTGGGTACTGTGTTGTAGCAAATTAATCACGTCTGCCCTGGGTGTGGGAAGAGACGGGGACGTGTGTGGGCCAGGTACTCGCCATTCCCAGGCCGGAGACCCTATTCCTGGGCAGTAGAAGAGCTTGCAGAGAAACGCTGCATTTGAATCCCACTTCTCCCACCCCTGGCTCTGTGATTTTAACCCACCTTTGCTTCGTTAGATGCGTCACCTGTAAAATAAGGATGACCAGGTTTACCCCGCCTACCTTATAGGGTTACTTGCGAGGATCAAATGAGATCATGCTTGTAAAAATGCTGTCAGCTGGGAGGCGTTGCCTAAACGCAAGGTGTTGGCTAGGAGCATGTGGTATTTGGCCAGTTCGTACTTGACGAGGAGGAACAGCCAAATCGGTGATGGTTTTGGTCTGCCTCTGCTTGCATCACCTCAGTCTGACTCTGCAGCCTCCTTCAGTTTCTGGGGGCCGATCTGTAAGAAGTGAGCCTGGTTGGGCAGAAAGAACTCGTAGTCAAAGCCAAATGCCCTCTCACTTACTGACTGCATGTTTAGGGCAAGTTTCATAAGCTCCATGGGCTGCAGTTTCTTCATAGGTAACATAGTGATTGGATAAAGATGATGGTAACAGCCGTCTCAATTATTTCCTAGGGTGGCTGTGTGGCTTGAGGACAATGTACAAGAAAGTGCCAGGGAAACTCAAAATGTGCGTGGTTATGATCCTTTACTGTGAGCTGCGCCAAATGGATCCTCACATTACTGACTCTCTCCCCTGCCTCACCCTCCTCCTCTCTGGGGTCCCCAAGCAGCCGTCAATGTTCTCATCCTATCATTGGTCTAAATTTGGGCACAGCCTCCATGAGCCCAGTATCAAGGCTACAGTGCCAAAGGCAAGATCAGCGTCGGGCCAGAAACTGGAGGTCAGGAGAATATAAAATAGAAGCTAAAGCTTAGTCTTCAAAACAGAGGTAGGAGTGGGGCTGCAGCCTGGGTTGGGTATAGTTGGTGCTGGGAAGTCCAAGGTCAGACTTCAAACCCACAAGGACAGTGCAGAGAGTTGTGAAGAGTGGTATGAGGTCATGTGAGGAGAATATACGAGGTCAGCGTTGGCCAACATCGATGAACAGATTGGCCCCAAGTCACCAGCCCTAGGGGTCTGCAGACCCTACCTCCAACTCTTCTAAAAGCTCTGGGTCTTTGAACTAAGAACTGAGTGTGTTAGAGACCTGGTGTTCTCAGGCTGCTATGAAACACACACACCCACTCACACCCCAATTCATTTCCCCTCTCCATTCTCCATATATTCCTTCTTCCCTGCCAACCTTCAGTGAAGAGAATAGAACAGTTTGATCAAGGCTTTCTGTATTAGTTTGCTAGGGATGGCATAACAAAGTACCACAAACTAAGTGACTTAAATGAGAGAAATGTATTGTCTCACAGTTCTGGAGGCTGGAAGTTCAAGATCAAGATGTCGGCAGCATTAGTTTTTTCCAAAGGCTGTGAGATAGAATCTGTTCCGTGCCCTTCTTCCAGCTTCTGGTGGTCTGCTGGCACTCCTCACCGTTCCTTGACCTGTAGATGCATCACCCCGATCTCTGCCTTCATCTTCACATGGCGTTCTTCCTGTGTGCGTGTCTGAGTCTGAATTTCCCCTTTGTTATAAAGACACGCTCATATTGGATTAGGGCTCACCCTAATGACCTTGTCTTAACTTGAACATCTGCAGAGTTATGACCTATTTCCAAGTAAAGTCATATTCCGAGGACCTGGGGATCAGGAATTCAACAGATGGATTTGCGGGGGACACCATTTAACCAATAACATTCCTTGATTCTCAGGTGATGATTCCAATGAGGTGGTTGAATGAAGATGGGGAAAGAGGTAGAATAAAATATATGAATAACACGTAATCTGCTTTTGTTCAATTAGCAGCTGGAGGAAAAGTCATGCTATGTAGATTATTTCCATGTATTCTGCTGGGAGACGGGGAAAGGGCTTTCAGTCCTTTATCTTCAGAGCTTAGAATGCTCCTGGCATGGAGTAGATGCTCACTAAATATTTGTTGAATTGGTGATGAGTGAAGGAAGCAGCTATACCAGCAGTCACTTCTAATGTATACTCTAGTATCTAAGACATTGCCTCGCTGGAGAAAGGACTCACTGGGTGACTGTAGAGTTTGCCAACACTTTCTCCCGTGGTACACGTGGCCTTGTCGTTAAGAGCAGAGCCCTGCTACGAGTACAGGGAAGAGCTTCAGGTGGTGAGCCTCAGAGGCCCGGGCTCTTCCTTAGCCCCACGTCCCTCTTTACTCCTCCGTGATCTCAATGCACCCCTGTCACCATAGAGCCCCATCCCTGTCACCATAAGGCCCCATTCTAAAGTAAATCTTGAGACTTGACTGAACTTCCAATTTCTAAGCTGTCAAAAAATCCTTTTCCTTACCAAAGCTTACTGATCACTCACTTATCAGCCCTACATTGTTGGAAATGCCTCAGTGGTGGATCCTTCAGTCCCACCTCTTAACTGACAAACGAGGGAACTGAGGTTAGAGGGTGAAGTCATTTGACTCAGATCACACAGCCAGGGCTCCTGATTTCTAGTCTATGGCTCTTCCTTTACTACAGCCTATCTCCTGTTGGTTGACTATTGGTAAATAATTTGTCAGATACAGAAATCCTTTAGAATACTTTGGTTAGATAGGAGAGTGCTGGAATCTAGTTCAAATGCTTAGGTGTCCCCAGAGTGAGACCAGCAGTAGGGGTTGAGGGCATCGTGCTAGATTAGAAGAAGCACGAGGTCATGCCCTTCACACCCTCAGCCTAAAGTTCTAGCACCTGACTGGAATTTGCTTCTCCTCCAGGGAACGCCATCTTTCCCTCTTCCCATCAACCCTCCCGTCATTCGGAGACAAGGACGGTCTTTGCGGGAAGCCCGCTGGGGCCCAGTCTTGACCTCACACTGTGCTGCCCCTTTGTATTTCCCAGGCCCTCTTTGCCCCCAGGAGTTTCATGGGGGCTGAACAATGGGTCCAGTCTACAGGGAGGTGAGCTCACTGCCTGTTGCAGATGGTTTTTGTTGTACAATGACCAGGCCAAGTGAAGGACAAGATGTGACCTAACCGTCACCCTTAGAGGTCTGTGCAGTTTACCTGCGAGAAGGCTGATGGGAGCCCCCGCAGCCCCTGTGCCACCCACCAATGCTGCTGAAGTGGCCAGTCATTGTGTATTGTCTGCCAGGCTCACTTGCTGTGGTACCGTATCTGAAAGGCTCAGCACGTGTTTGTAAAGCCTAAACTGCCATTAAACCAGCTGAGCTTAACCAGCCAGCCAAAGTGATGGTGGGGATGAACATTGCCATTAAGTTACCAAATTTAACAAATAAAAATTCATGACAGCCAGTTAAATTTGAATATCAGGTAAACAATAAACTTTTTTTTAAATAAAAGTATATCCTGTGCTATATTTGGGACATACTTATACTAAAAATTATTCGATGTTCATCTGTACCTGACATTCAACTTTCACTAGGGTGTCCTGAATTTTATCTGACAACCACAGTCGCTCTGGAATTCCTTGGTCAGGATATCCTTTGAAACACACCTTGGCTCTTAACTCTTGGAATGAAGCCTGGGGTTCTTGCAGTCCTGACGTTAGCGGCCCTGCGAGACTGTTTCTGTCCGTAGCGCTGGGGCAGAGGCTCCGGGGAGTTCCACAGGAAGGCTCGTGCACCGTCCGAGCTGCTGCAGCCCCCTGGGACAGCAGGCGCACAGCCCGCTCAGGCCAAATGCAGTCGTCACTGAAGTCAGTCAGCACATTCTTACGTAGGTGTTCTGATTACCAGCAGCTTTCACGTAACCTTCTCGTTTAACCCCTCAACAATCCCGAATAGGGTTAGCACCTAGTACCACCTCTGTGGAAGATCAGAATATGCTCAGGGAATGCTGCAGAGTCAGCACCTGGTAAGCAAAGACCCGAGAGTCATCTTGGCTGTCAGGCCCTGAGACCAATTACATCTTTCCTGTTTTTCTTGGAATATACTGCTTTATTATTACAGTTGAATATATTTTTCCAAAAACCATGGCGCTATGTTTTTGCTGTCTATAAAAGTATATTTGATTATTACAGCAAACTTAGAACACACAAATAAAAAAGAAAGGAAGAGGTATTAGCCAGGGAAGCAATTTCACAACTGTGTGATCGCTACTGTTGCCATGCAGACGTATGGTCTTCCATTCTGTGTCCTCTTCATATATAGTAACATATTATATTTCAATCAGTGCGGGCTGCTGTAACAAAATACCACCGACTCGGGTGGTTTAAACAACAGCCGTTTCTCATAGTTTTGAAGGCTAGAAAGTCCAAGATCAAGGTGCCAGCACATTCAGTGTTTGATGGGGCCCTCTTCCTGGGTTGCAGGTGGCCTCCTTCTCCCTCTGTCCTCACATGGAGGGAGAGGGGCCTCCAGTGTCTCTTCCTTTTCTTTAGAGGTTCTAATCCCATTGTGGAGGTTTCATCTTTGTTATCTAATCTAAATATAATTAACCTCCCAAAGGCCTCACTTCCTCATACCACCACATGCAGAGTTAGGGTCTCAACATAGGAATTTGAGGGTACACGCACTTTCTGCCATAATATATTCTTAGTTTTAAGTAAAAAAGGCCAAGTCCTCTTATACACATGCATGCAGATATGAATGATGTAAATTTACATGTTAGATATGTGAAGAGGATCATATGTATATATACACAAACATATCTATATGTAATACAGACGGCAATGATTTTGAAATTAGATGATTCATTTTTGACACTAACTAGGACTTAAGACCAAGCACACGAAGAGGGTGGAAAGTACCAAATAAATTCCTGATTAAAGAAAAAAGAGTGGGCAGTGGAGTACACGGGGCTGTGTTCTACCGCCAGGATGGGGGAGGCTATTGTCCACGTGGACTCTGTCCTTTGTAAGGAGCTGTTTCTAGTCAAGAGTGAGTGTTCAGTGGGTGAGGAGGGTCTAGCTTTAAAGGTCTATTCCTAATGTTTCCCGCTAAATACTGTCTTGTGCTGCCTACTATCTCCTGATAACTGGCTTCCCCTGTAGACATAGGCATTGCTAAAACATAATCCAGAGTTGATGTTATTGTGACGTCCTTGGCACTTAGGACTCAGCTGTCGTGTGCCTGCAGTCAATATATTCATAAATCACTCGTGTTTATACGTAACCTCGGGACAACATATTGTTTGGGGGTTGGAAACCATTCTTCATTTGGGGAAGTCAATATGATAAAACTGGGAGCTTCTTTATCTTATATGCAAGATAAAATGGTGGTTTTTGCAGACAGTCACCTGATACGGTGACTTGGGACACCACAGTCTGATGACGGCCCGGGGCCAGAGTCAGAGACATCTGTTGGAATGAATACTCCTGGGGTCTTAGGCTCGAAGTGACCCATAACCAACATCCAGCTCACTGGCCTTGCTGCAGGCAAGTCACAGAAAAATAATGGTTTATCATGGTTTTCATCACATCACGTGCTAGGTCTCAGAGAAACTTCTTTCTCCCACAAAATGAACCTCAGAACACCCAGATGCCCACGTGAGTGCAGCTATTCAGAGCTTCTCAACTCTCTCTCTAATAAGGCAGCAGATCCTGCAGAAAATTACTGGAGGGACCCTGGGGGCTGAAGGTAGATTCATTCGAAGCGTCCATCGGCCCCTCTGGGTCTGCACCGGATGTCTTTCTCAGTGAGAAACGCTGGTATAAGTCACTAATAACACTTGTCTATGAAAATCTAGATCAATGCTGGTACCATGATATTTGGCTGTTTTTAGTTGCGTATGTATATGTAAACACTGTAGGCATAATGTTCTTTGTTTTAAGAACAAATCTTTTAAAAAGGGATCGCATTTCCTGTATCTCTTGCTAGGTAAGCTCAACAGTCTTCAATGCGCGTTAAGCAGAATGAGAGGCTGAAAAAGAAGCATCTATCGAAACATAAGAGCATCCGATAGCATTGTGATCTAACACGGTTTGTTCAATGTTTAAGCTTGTTTGGAAAGGAAAATGTTGGAAAGTTTTGTTTAAAACTACCAAAGCAGAAAACCAAAACAATACAAAGTAAGTCCCAAATGGACCATTGTTTCAGACCCAAGACCTCTGCTTAACTTATTTTTTCGTAAGAAATATTTGCCTGGGACATCATTTCTAAGGCAGAAGTTGTGTCAAGTTCTTGGGGAGAAAAACATAGGAGCAAACTTGAAGCATAAATTCTTAAACAGTAAAAGAAAAACCACACACCTGTGACCTCAACAACAGTGGCTGTGTTGGGCCATAATTTTGACCAATAGTAGTAAGAACTGGCAACTCGCATGGAATAGTAAAATGTATCCAAAGCAGAATTTGACATTGGACTCTGTTAAGGCTAGGGGTAGTTAATGCACATCGGTAACGCTAATTACTCAGTTCTGAGATGTCCTTAGTCATTCAAGGCATGTGACTGTCCCCTAGTGGTGAACATTAACTTTACTCAGAGGGTAGAGGAATTCTGCAGCTCACCTTGCCCAACGTTGAGGGAAAACAGCACCATTCTTTGCTAGTGCTGACCTCGATTCAAAATCTTTTCCCACTCCTTGTATATTGTACCTCTCCCTAGTTTAATTAATACAGAGCCACCCACTCACTCCTAATACCAAACGTTTTCCGTCACTTCTCTGCGTCACCAAGTCCAAGGGAGCCCAAGCACCTGTGTGCAGAACCTTCTCCATATCCCCGCGGTCCCTGCTTGCCCCTTTCTGTTCCGTGGTGTGGGAGGCGAGGGCTCCTTAGGAGAGAAGCCTCTGGCAGACAGCTTTTCAAGGGCAGCTTCTGAGCTGAGAACAGAGCACACCCTTTACTTAAGGAATTAACATCTCTACTCTTACTGTGAATTTCAAGATTCAAACATAATAATGCTGATGATAGCAGCTGTTTTGGTAAAAGCATATGAAAAATATTATGTATTTTTATATTTTCAGTTAAGGATGGATGTATAGACATGTATATGCTATGAAGGAAAACAAATAAGCCAACAGATAGTTGAGTTGATACAAAACAAATATAAAGACACGAGCTGACAAGATAGTGGTGAAGCAAGGTAACATATATCAAAATATAAAATGCTCATTGAAAATTTGTAAAGATTGTACCAATGTCCGATTTCTTTGGCAAGCCATATGACTGTCCCTTGTGACATACCCTCATCAACATGGAATGTTAACAGAACTTTTGAGTATTGATGTGTGAAAAATGGAAACTCTGGTTAACTGGTATTTATTCCGCTACTATTAAAATTAAACATTTTTACTTGTATTTTCCATATGTAATTTATCTTACACAGGTAAATTACTTATGTTCTTCCTCTAACAGCTGTCTGCACACATTTATAAGAAAAATATTTTAGTGCAATTGGAATAAAGGATAGAAATGAGGTGGGCTCTGTCTTCCTGGAAGTAATGACCACTAAAGCATGGCTTTCAAAAACTGCAAACAGAGGGAAAGACTCTCTGTAATTGAGAACATGAAAGTGAAGATTGTGTGTTCCTCTATAAAGTCTACATTTTTCTGCAGACCCACACATGCATACAAACACACACATATCACACATAGACAGTCTGCGCAGTGTTCTGACTAGGGGACTCCAGGGCCCAGTGACTGACACCCTCAGGAAACAGGTGGCTGTATCCAGGTCCACTTCCTTCCCTGGGACGTTTACATGATAACCCAAGAACTTTTGGAAAACACAAAGGCCAATGTTCACTTTAGTAATTCATCATCAGTTGCCTTGGAAAAGATGCTCCAAAAAGTGTAATCCAAACTAGCTCTGAACCCCTTCTCTAATCCAGCATCGCCCCGATGGTCTAGGGGGTACTCAAAAGCACTCAGTCCAGACAACCTAAGACACCAGTGGTGCCTGACCAGACATCTGCAACTCCAGCCCTAAAAAATCCATAATGCCACCTTGCATGTATTTAGTATTTCACAGTTTTCCAAGAGGTTTAACAGGACAGATGCCCAGTTACGTTCCTTGGCTATTTTAGGAAGCAGAGACATGACCATCTACTTTATTTCTCTAATTCATTGCTCAGCAAACCCCAAGTGCCCAGCTTATAGCTGAGTAAATGTTGGCCAAGTTCAATGGACCTCAAAAACTGGCAGGAAGAGGAAGGCTGATACGTTGAACACGTGAAGCTTTGATTGCTTCTCGGTGATGAAATAGCTTTGAAAAGAGAAGTGAGGACAGCTAGTCCGTGAACAAGACCCATCAAGGCAAAGTCTGCGAGGACCGACCTCTGGTTCTGCAGAGCACAGAACAGTGGGTTCTGGGGCGCTGACCAGCCTGGGGCGGGACAATGACTGCAAGGGTGGCAGTGCGGGACTTCTGAGGGTCCGCTCGTGTTCTTCCCTTGTTCCGGGAGTGGGCTATGTGGGTGTGCTCTGCTTGTGAGAGTTTATAGTTGTACACTTCTGTGCACTTTCCTGTGTGTGTGCTAGACATCAAAAAAGCTTACATCATCACAAATCTTTATAGGCATTCCAGTCTCAGCTAATAGACCCTCTGAAGCTAATAACAAGCTCTGTTTACCCTTGAACATTAATTAGTTAATTAATTAATCAATTAATTAAGAGCCTGGGCTTTGGACCAGATGTCCAGGCCCTGCCCCTCACTAACTGGGAGATCTTGGCTGTGTTACGCACTATCTCTAAGATTCTGTTTCCTCATCCATAAAATAGGCAAATACCAACACAATTGAGGTGTTGAGAAGACCAAGCAAGACAGTTCATGTACAGGGTCTGGCGGGCGGCCAGCTCTTAGCAAGTGGCTGCGGGTCCTCTAGAATTGTTGTTGCAGGGCATGCAGATTTCAGCTGTCAAGTTCAGGTGTGCAAGGCGTTCAACTCTTCTGCCCTCCCGGGCCTTATTCTTTTTTTAAATCTTTAATCCTTTGGGTGGCAGAAACTTACTCTCTGTCATTCAGGCTCCCCACCCCCCACCCTCCCTGCCTCACCCTGCTTTCTGAGATTCAAGCGGCTCACGGACATTGTTCCACACTGTCTCTGCTCAGCTGTTCTTACTCCCATCCGATGTTGGGTGGCCGTCCATACAGATTCTAAGTGCCAAGCTCCTTTGAGTTTTCTCAGTCACCTCTGCACTCCTCTGGGGACCACGGGGTTACTGTTCGGCTCCTGTTCCTTGCCAGAGCTGTGTGGGCCTGTTTCAGGTTACCTGTCTAGGTGTGTGCACGTGTTCTACTCTGGGACCTTGGCCGCCAGCACTGGATCTGGGAAAGTGGTTCTTCTCTCCGCCCGCCCTGTTCCTGCCCACCCTGCCTCAGCCAACGGAAGGGTCAGGACACAGAGACCCCAGTATTAGCTGAATGACTAAGCTGGTATAACACAGAGGCTCCTAAAACCAGACAGAAGGTCATTTCTCTCCCATCAAATTGTCTGGCCTGGAGCGCTGGTGGGCCACCTGTTGAACAAGTGCATATACAAACTCTGGTGACCAGAACATTGTGAATATGTATATCTGGCCCTGGAAGTATTTTTATAGTTGTTAACTTCAAATATAATTTCTGAATAATGCTTGAAAATACAGGAGTGGATAAAAGCAGGTTTACAGTTGTCAGTATGCAAAACTCAGAGGTTATTCTTGATAATTATTTATTATTTATTGTATTATTTATTTGTATTACAACTGTAAATCTACTTTTGTCCACACCTGTATATAAGTCAATCCTTACATTTGTATAGGATCTGCTACTATTTATTGTGCTTTGATTATCTTCACTTATAATTTCTCAAAGAACAGTATGTGAGATGATACTAGGAATTACACAGATGATTAAAAATTTTAATAGCTATGTTATTATTTCATTGTAAAAATGTATGAAATGTGTTAATGAAAGGAAAATACTAGGTAAATAGTAGAATAGGTAGCATGCATATATGGTAAAAATTGCAAAAATTATACTTGGACGACTCAAGTTGGTTAAATATCATTCCATTGATCTTCTATAGCAAGACACGTCACTGTGGTGCAATAATTTCATCTGTGTTTCAAAGACGGGAAAAATGAAGCATAGAAATATTAACGTGGTGTTCTTTCCACTATCCAGGCTTCATGCAATTCAAGAAAACTGCCTTAAACTCTGCTTTCAGTTCCCCGTCAATATATACATCTGGATCCACGAGTTGGACTCAACCCCATCTACTGACAGATTTCACCTTCATCTCACCTCAACAAATTTGGAGACTTCACAGTTCTTAAATGATGGCAGTAGAAGGCTTTATCTCAGTGACCGAGATCAGAATTGCGACTTACTCCATATTTCTTAGACTTCTTTCGTTGTTACCATTTAGGGCTAGAGCTGTAAGCTCATTTTTCTTCATCTGAATCCTGTAGCTCTGATGAGTGTTAAGCAAAAGAGACAAGCCACCAGACCTAAAGACCCTTTCTTGAGGGTCATTTTTGGGAGAGGAAGTGTATTTGTTCCCTATTGCTGCCGAAACAAATTAGCACAAATTTTATCACTTAGAACAATATTACTTCATTATCTTACAGTTCTGTTTCTCAGGACTCTAGATATGGCATGGCTCAGAGGGGCTTCTGCTTAGAGTCTCACCAGGCTGAAACAAGGCATTGGCAGGGGTGCATTCCTTTCTGGGGGCTCAGGAGAATAATCCATTTCCAAGGTCATTCAGTTGATGGCAGAATTCAATTCCACTCAGTTGTAGGACTGAACTCCCCATTTCCTTGTTGTCTGTTGGCTAGGGAGCATTCTCAGCTTCTAGACTTGCCCACATTGCTTGGCCCCCTTCACCTTGGAAGCCAGCAATGCTCTGAACCCCTCTGACTTCACCTTGTGCCTCGTCTCTGTTCTCACTGGAGAAAGTCCTCAACTTTTAAGGGCTCACGTGATTAGACTGGGTACACCCACATCATTCACGATAATATCCTCTTAGCAAAGCCAGCTGTAATCTTAATTACATCTTGCAAAGACCATTGACAGCAGTAACTAGATTAGCATTTAATTCAACAACTGGGGACAGAATTCTTTAAGGCAGAAGTCTTAAAATCCTGTCTACCACAAGGAGTATCTCAAATAGTAGGATGCAGAAATCTATGAACCAAAAAGGCTAGATAATTGCCTTATGTACTCCAAAGATTAAAGGTGAAGGATAATCAGAATAAATATTCCCATTCAAACAGAGGAAGAATGTGAGGTACATAGTGGTTGCTGGCCCATAGCAATTCTGAAACCTCCTGGGCCAATGTTGCCAGGTCTCCCCACTCTGGACATGGGTAGTATCCCTTGTTTAGACCCCGGTTCTGCTCTCTGGGAGTAGTTCCCAAGTCTAGTTTTTCCTCATGGCTCTTGACCCTGATCTTTGAGAGAAATTCCTTTCTCATCACTCCCCGGCACATTTCTGAAGAGGGCAAGTCCGCCCGGTTTAGGGGCCGAGCGGCCTTCACTGCCTGCTTCCTTCTTGCAGAAAGTTGGGGGCCCAGAAGTCTTCTTATATTTCAAGTCATCTCAGTCTCTTGCTAGTTCAGGCTATAAGGACTTTTGTCAATAGACTAAAATCCTTTATGGGTTTTGGGTTGAGTAGGGTTTTTTAAATATTTGATTTCATTCCATTCCACGTGCCAAAAGTCACACCTGTAGTTCTTTCAAGCTAGGTTCTCTCTCCAGAAATAATTACTGCTAATCTGGGCAAGGCGGGCTGCTGTGGGAACACGCCCTCGGGCTGCCCGGGAGCCGCTTGTCAAGCTGTGCGAATTGTTTAGGTGGACCTCCTACCGAAGGCGGGGGGCGAACTATCTGACCTCTCCGGGTGTCTGTTACGAATGGGGCCCTTATGAAGGAATCGCCTGGAGCCCGTCATCAAGGGGCTGCTTTCTCTTGTGCTGCCCTAGGTATAGACCCAGAATCAACAACGATCACTTAGATGGAGGGGCTGGAGAGTACACGGAGGGTCCTGGTACCTGCCGGTCATCAGTACCACTACCTATAACTCTTTGTCCCAGCATGAAGCCTCCCAGCCAGGGGCTGACTTTTCCTTTATTGTCTCTTGCAGGCTGTCACTCGAGTTCAGAAAATCTTGTCCATTGGTCTGGGAACCAAAGCCTGTGGGAGAGCCCAGGGAGAAGACGCCTGTCACCAAGTGCATGCTTGATCTGCTGCCATCACCCGGAAACAGCCACGAAAACTAAAGCAAGTGCGTGAATCCAGGAGAGCCTGAAAAGCTGTCAGACCCTCTCATCCCAGGAGTTCCCAAGCTCTTTGGAACAAGAAGTCTCGGCGATTGTCCCCATTGTGTAATCTGCCCAGTGTCTGCCACATACTCAGCAAAAGCCCTGGTTTTCAGGGGTGGCTCATGCTGGCAGACAGCCATGAGATCCGAAAGCCCTTTCCCACTGAGGAATGGCAAATACCCACACAGCTCACTTAATGCTGATCTTCTCTGAGCTGAGTCTACCCGTGAGAGTTTTGTTATAAAGAACGAGATTCTTCCCGGGGGCTGGGATTAACTCTTTCTAAGTAGCATATTTATAATTCGGTTAGTTGCTACTTGATGAATAGTAATATATATCTATCCCTTTCAGGTGAATTAGTCTTCCCAAACCAGACTGAAACACATTTTAAAAGTATAGATTACCAGAGACAGTGCTATCAGTTTCTGATCTTGGAGGTTTGGGATGGAGTCTAGAAACACGTGCTTTAAGCTTTTTGGGCATAATAGGTACAATTAGTTGCTTTAAGAAATAATCACCATATTTTAGTGGTTTTAAACAATTGAAGGGTCTTTCTTGTTCAGATAACAGTTTGGTGGGTGCACGCTCAGTGGGTGGGTAGCTTTCGTCCATAGGATGATCCGGGGTCCTTTCATCTGAGCCACGGAGAGAATACACACCAATCAGGGCGACGATAAAGGTGGGAAGAACCCACTTCCCCGGGCTGGGACAACTGAGGAAGGCGGGGGCGGGGTGAGCAGAAGACGCCCAGTTCGGGGCGCACCCACCGTTTGTGCCACACAGATCGGGTCATGTAACACGCCACACTCTCCTACATGGCAAACTTATTTTCAGCAATCGTTACAAATAAGTATTTTATTCCTGATTCATTCTTTAGCTTTAAAAGAAAGAGCTTGCAATTTAGAAAGAATATTTTTAGTGTAAAGATAGTATTGAAACTCAGTAAAATATTACAACATGAATTGCATTTTGCACTTACCACGTAAAAATATTACACTTCATGGTTTTAGATTTTATACACAAATTAAAACTCCAAGTGGTCACGTGCGAGGAGAGAATAAAAGGAAGTGCAGGTGAGTTTCTTCTTCTTTACAAGCACTGCACGGCCGTTCATGGCCTACTGTGCAACTGCTGTTTAAATGCAGACATAAGCCATGATTCAGAGTTTTGGAGAAATGCGCTACACTGTACAAGAGCATCAACAGTTCTAAACTGTGGAATTTACCTTAAACAAAAATGGGTGCCCGAGTCCACGTGTACTGAGGCTGACTGCTAACAGGAAGTTCTCTGAATTTACTTCCATGTAGAGTACAATGTTTTGTAACGAACAAGTTATGAAAAGCATGCCGATTTGAAGCTTTTATATATATATGTATATGTATATATGTTATAATATAATAATATAATTATTATATTATATTAACAATTGCTGAAAATGAGTTTGCCATGGGGGAGAGGGCAGCGTGTTTCATGATCCGATCTGTGTGGCACAAACGGTGGGTGCCCCCCGCCCCCGCCTTCCTCAGTTGTCCCAGCCCAGGGAGGTGAGTTCTTCCTGCCTTCATCGTCACCCTGATTGTTGTGTGTGTGTGTGTGTGTGTGTGTGTGTGTGTGTGTGGCAACATTAGGTTTACAGTTGTTATGGAAAATAATATAATTAATAAATAATAATACAAGAATAAACTCATGTTTCGTGTAGTCACAGCTGTAAACCTACATTTGCCGACCCCTGTTATTAAAACTCAACAATATCAAAAATATTGTATTATATATTTGAAAGTTGCTAAGTGAGCATATCTTAAAAGTTCTCATCACAAGAAAAAAATTTGTAAGTATGGATGTTTAACTAAACTTATAACAGAATGATTTATATATATCTCAAATAATTATGTTATACATCTAAAGCTAGTACAATGTTATATGTCAATTGTATCTCAATTTAAAAAAATGAATTTAAAAAGTTAAGAATCACCACAGCAAGTTTGGAACGCAGACTAACAAAAGATTTCTTTACTGACCTTATTCAGACTTGCCAGGGCACGGTGACCGTAAAAGCAGGTCAGTTAGGGGCGGGTTTCATTTTTCCCTTTGAAGCTCTCCAGGTAACACCTGTCCCTGGGCTGGACCGCCCGCGTCACCCTGCCCTCGCTCCACCACCTCTGCACCCAGCCCATCCCCTGTGCTTCCTCATGTTCTGTCATTCTCGCAGCTTGACCTCACAGGAGATCCTTCCTCCAGATGCTGTCACCACCCTGACCTTCCCACTGTAGCGCCGCTGCGTCTCTTCTTACTCTCCCAGAACAAGTTAGCTGAAACCCCTATGAGAGACATTCTTATTTGGCCAACTCATCTTTTTTGGAACAGGTCTTTCGGCTGGTCTGTGCATTTGACACTATTGGGTCAGGAACTCTCCTCCGGCCATTGGAAGAGGGTGAGGTCGCCTGAAGTCGGGGCTACCTAGGAAGAGCCCTGGGCTATGCAGACTTAGGGGTGGCGAGTGTAATGCCAAGAAAGGTTAAACACACATTGACATCTCTGAAGGCAAACTAATTCTTTCATAATATAGTGGAAGGGGCACCGTGTGGTGAGCCAGGGGAATCTGGATTTAAATCTCCCCTCTGGTGCTTAAGGAAGTCTGATATTTCCTTGTCGTCAGCTGGCTTAGAGCGTGTTATTCAGGAAGAGAATATAAGTAATGGAACTCTCAGTAACAGGAATGGCTGAAACAAATAAGAACTTCTTTCCCACCCACTTCCCCCATAGCAAGAAGTCTAACGGTGGGCGACCGGTGGTGTCAGTTCAGGGCCAGCCTCTGAGTCCCTTGGCTTTTCCCCTCTGTCCATTCATCACAATTGCACGATGGCTCTTGTAGCTCTAGACATCCCGCCCCTTTCGAGACTGAGAGGAAGGGGGAGTGATGATGACCCCATGTTTATGCCTCTTATCGGGAAAAGCAAAAGGCTTCCCAGAGCCCCGAGTGAGTCTCCACGGGTGTCTCAGTGGCCAGGACGGTGTGCTTGGTCACCCGTGGCCGTGGGGTAGGCTGGGACAGGAGCGTGCACGTGGGCTGGACACGTGGCCGCCCAGGGCAGCACTGAGGCTCTGCTGGCAGAGCCAAAGGAGGCGCAATGGGCGTCAAGGAGGTGCGGGGCGGGGTGCTGTCACAGAGGGGTCGGTTCCCTCCAGGGTGGTCGACGGCACATGAAATGTGCACTGGGACCCTTTTCAAAATAAAAATGTGCAAGTTCCCTGCGCGATCATTCTATTTCACATGCCTGTCTCCTTGAAGATAGACCCCTTTTTCCCACTTTGCCTTGAGAACTACCAAAGGAACCTGAATGTGGCCTGACTCTACCTGCCTTCCAGTGTCGTCTCTCCCTCCGCGGTTCACCACCTCCCGGTGACAGTGACAGCACAGGCCTCCTTCTGAGGGCCATGAATTCCTCACGGAGACTTTCCTCACCCGAGGGCACTTGCTTCTGCAAATTCTCCTCCCTAGGAACAGACTTGCCCCTTTCTGTCACCTCCTCAAAGAAGTCCACCCTGACCCCAAGGTTGCGTGAACCCCCCTGCCCCCCTGCTTTCCGAGCGCTGAGCACATACTTCATCCCAGTGTCGTCTATCGAGCTGCATGGCGTCCCGTTCAAGGGCATGGGCGTGAGAGCCGGGCTGCCCGGATTTCAGTCCTTCCTAGCTGTGTGACCTCGGGCAGGTTACTTTAATATCTTGGTGCCTCAGTTTCCTCATCTGTAAAATGCAGATAGGAATATTACCTACCTCATGGGACTCTGAGGAGGTAGTAAACACATTAATATTTGTAACAGCACCCTGGGCACAGCAGGGACTATGTGAGTATGAAATAAAAGAAGAAAAAAACACCCATTTCCCCCACCATCCCGTTCTCTCTATAAGGCAGTGACTTAATGGTCTTCTCATGACAGTGGCTAGCACAGCACCGGACTACATCCGCTCTGTCGTGTGGTCCTTGCTGTGGTTTTACACCTAGCGGCTACTTAGTATTTGTTGAATGAACGAAGGCATAAATGAATCACTGAGTAATGTTCTAAGTGGGGGGAAACGGTGAGCAGAATAACCTGGTTACCCAAACTAGCACCTTGCGAGACCATGGGTTCCAGAAAATCCTGGCATGTGGAAGTCTCTGGCTCCGTTGGGGAATGGGAATCAACCTCTGGGGTCTGTTAGAGCTGCATCCTCCATGACAAAGTGTGGGACCTCCATGGACCGTCGTGAGAACTGTCCTCCTCTTGCCCCCCAGCAAACGGACACGGTGACGCCTCCTCTGGGTGCCCTGCTAGGGCTCAGGCCACCCAGGAAATGGCAGTGGGCCTCGGAAAGGGACCGAGCCCCATGCTCCAGCTCATTTGGAAGGCAGCCCCACCACCCCGGTGACGGCAGAGCTCTGGCCCCGGTCTCAACTCAGGGCTGCCGTGACTGTCTCTGCAGAGGATTTTCCAAACCCCAAACGGCAGGGGCTTCGCAGGCCAGCTGCACGGCCTCCTCTTTCAGAGACGCCAAGGCTCTTAAATCACATGAAAAGCACGTCCAAGTTGTGCTGTGGGAACTCAGTCAGGCAACTGTCTGCTCTAGTGATTCTTGTCCAGCGCTGCCGGGTCTCCGAGGAGCCATTAGAAACTCAGTAAACTAGACGTCGGTCGCCCTGGCTGCCTTCCGAAGCCTGCTGTTCGCCTGCATCTAGAGATGTTGCAGAGCCCCGGCCGTTTCCTGTGGCCTCTGGGCTCCCCAGCAGACAGGTTAATGTTCAGTCTCCGGGTCCCCCGAGTATCACTTGTTTTTCTGTTTCTGTTTGGAGAATGGCCTCAGGGTTTCCCCTTCCCTGCTCCAGCCTGGCTGGAAGTCCCTTTATTAACAATTTGTTTGCAAGCCTGCGGTGGTCTGTGAACTTATCTGACATTTCCTGGAAGGGAAACCGCTGCCACAGAGAACTTGAGTCCCAGCAGAAGACAATTCCGACTCGTGCTCTCCAACTATCTGTCCCTCCTTCACCCCACACAAGCACACGCCCTCAATACTCACCCACACGCCAACAAAGCCCTTCCTGAGGTCCTGACCAGAGAGAGAAGACCTCTACCCTAGACAGGGAAACAGGCAGGGCACCTATTAGGTAGGGATGCCACGTTTTGTGAAGCTCTTAAAGGAAAAAGTCTGGGTTAGCCTTTCAGGAGCTCTTTGCTGTCTGTCTTTTAAGAAGTCCTGTCTCCACTGTGTCCTGGTGGTGAGTCACGCCCCAGCCACTTGCTGCGAAGGAGGCAGAAGAGTGACAACCACAAAGATTTGCTCTGGCACAAATGCCCCCAATGGAGCCTATTTCTGTCACTCTGAGCTCTTGCTCCGAGGCTGCCCCGGAGCCGGGGATCCAGCTCCCAGGTCCGCTCCTCATTCAGCTACTTTGCTCGCCGTCCTCCGCGGTGGCACCCACTTCCCACGCAGGCCTGCCCTGGGAGAAGCAGCAGTCTTGGCTTGCTGCCACCAAGGTGGGTCTTGGCTGAGAGTATGGGTGGTAACACCCTAGTTTCAGCCAAATTCCACATAAATGAACATGTCCTTACATTTTTGAAAGGTTAATGGGATGAAACGAACCTTAAAATGCTAATAGCTTTTGGATGTGGAAGGAAACTCAGAAATGATCCAGTTCACTGGTGTTGAGGCATCTTCAGTCACAGCAAACTCCCTTCTGGGGAAATGTCGCTGAGAAGCCGATGGGGCTGTCCCTGAAGAGAGAAGGGTCCAGAACCCACAGACTTACCTCCTCGTCCTCTTGATAGTCCCTGAAGCTCTTACCCCAAAGTCTAGGATTCTCTAAAGGCCACTTTGGAAGTTACTATTTACCGTGGAGCTGAGTGTGGCCCCGACAGAGCAGTGGGCTGGCCCCACCTGACAGCTGCTTGGAGGACTGGACATGGGTCTTTTAAAGCTGGACCTACACGCTCACAAATGCTCTGCCGATGTACAGTATTAATTATACACATTTGTGTTAGATTTAGTCCTATGGAGAAATAATTGGATGCTTATCCCATTTCTTTTTCCATTAATTTCAGTAATTTCTCTTGGTCAGTGTATTAGTTTGCTAGGGTTGCCGTAACAAAGTTCCATAGACTGGGGCTCTTAAACAACAGAAATGCGTTTTCTCAGAGCCCCCGAGAAGTCCCAGATCAAGGTGTTAGCAGGGTCGGTTCCTTCCGAGGGCTCTCTCCTTGGCTTGTAGATGTCTGTCTTCCCCCTGTGTCTTCACATGGTCTTCCCTCTGTACATGTCTGTGTCCAAATTTCCTCTTCTCATAACAAAGAACACGGGTCATATTGAATTAGGGCCATGCCTGCAACCTCATTTTAACTTAGTTACCTCTTTAAGACCCCCATATCCATGAGACAGGCACATTCCCAGACCCTGGGGATGAGGACTTCAGCCTACGAATATTTAGGAGGGGTGGACACAATTCAGCCCATAACAAGTGGCTAAACTTCACCTTTTAGTGGTTAATTCAAAGAGAGCATATGGAAGCTATATTTCCTCAATTCTTATGCATTAAAAACATTTTTCGATAGCCCTATTTTTTGGTCATTCTTTTTTTTCCCCTGAAAACTTAGAAGGCACCACTCTACTGACGTCAAGTCCTGCACATAGGTACCGAGAAAGTTTGAGGCAGGCCGAATTTCTTTTTCCAGCTGTAACTGCCAGACACAGGAGGGAGGGCTTTTCGGATCAGCCCCAGCCAAGCGGCAGGAAGACTTCAACCTCATGAGTGACCCAAGGCAAGACGCCCTAAGAAGAGTGCATCTGAATCCAACACAAACTGCTGACGTCCCAGGATCGTTAGCGGATAAAATATTTGTCCTCTGAAGTGACACTATGTTCGGGGTGGTTTGTTACCCAGCAATTGATGTCCGATGCACTGAACCAGCAGATTTTGTTCATGGATCACCGTGCAGTTTCTTAAAGCTCAAGGTTATGTGGTCAGGTGACTAGTTCAGCCTTTGTTTCCCTCCAGCCGGCAGTTGCAGCCGCCGCCAGACTGCTGGTGCAACGTGCAAACTCCCGCTTCCACCCTGGCCCCGCCCCAGGCTGCTTGCCGCGGGCAGCGGGCACTGAGCAAGTCTCTCAGCATCGCACCCTCGGCTTCTCCGAGGCCCCAAAGCTGCCCCTGCTGATGCCGGTACCCGTCTCACCACCACCTCTCTGCACCCATGTTTGACTTGCCGGGGATTCGTCAGCTTTCCCCCGAGATCCTGCAATTGCAATCACTTGAGCACAACGATTTCATTTTATTGCCCAATTCCATCGCAGGGGGAGTAGCTGTTTCTCCTTTTTTTTTTTTTTCTGGAGGGGATTGATTTCCTGTAAGAGAAAGAGGCAGTTACGTATTTGTCTGCCATTTAAAAAATACTAGAATGATAAAAAGTAAAAACCAAATGGGGGACTTTTTATTTTATCACACAAGGATATTGAAAAAGAGCAGATTTTCTTCATTAGCATCATCTTTTCAAAAGAAGAAAGAAAAGCAAGTCATTGTAACACCTACAGAAGTAATAGATGACGTACCTCTTAATATTCATGTTCAAGGGAAATTAATTTTCGGAGAGGGAGGAAAATTGCCACTTAAAATCTGATTTTACCCAATTTTCCTTTAAGTGGCCCGTCAAGAAAGTGAGCCTGCCAACTGCGAAGGCACAGCGGTAACCTCCTTTACGTTTAGGAAGCAGCTCATCTCTCTCCCTTCTGGCACAAAGTGATTATTAGGGCCTCAAAGTCACCACACTTGCTGCAGCGCCGCGTCAGGTTTCGCACGTCCTTCACACAGTAAACCTTCCTGGGCCGCCCCCCTCTCCATCGAGCTCTGCCTTTAGTGTCTGTGGGCACTCAGGGGAGACACCCCAGTTTATTTACGTGGGGGTGTCCAGCAGAGTCGGGATGTTCGGAAGGTAGGAAAAGAAAGGGTCTCGCAGCAGACTGAAGCTCGCCAGCCCTGCACGGGCTCCGCCTGCCCCTCTCTCCCCGTCGCTGCCCACACGTGGGCAGGGGCTGCCGGGACGTGCCCGCCCCCAGCTTCACCTCCCGGTCCGGTGCCCAGAAAGCTGCGGGGCCCGGGTCACACGCTCTCTGGCGCTCAGTAGCTCCCGAGTAAAGACAGGCCGGTGCAGGAAGACGTGAACGGCTCACTGCCGAGCCCGCCACGCCGCCGCGGGCCGCGTCCCGAGATGCCAGGCCGGCGTCCGCTCGAGGCCCTCGCACAGGTGTTCCTGTGGGGCGCGCAGAGCTGGGAGCGGGGGTGCACTGAGAGCAGCGCCGTTCAGGACACTTTTTCCTTCTTTCCAGAGAAAAAGAATGAAGAGTCACTTAGACACCCAAGGAGAAAGTCTATGACGGGCTGAGTGGAGACTGGCAGGTGACACCTGAAGGTTGCCGGAGTCAAAGGCTCTGCCGTATTGCCGTATTGCGTATCCCTGGGGACTCCACTGCTCTCTGTCGCACCCATCAGGTCCCCTCTCCCTACCCGCTCCCTACGCTCGGAGTGTGAAGAAAGGCAGGCTCCACTCTCCTGGGTGGGCCTAGGGCTGCCCCCGCGATCAGTGGCCCACCAGGACGGCACACGTGGACGTAAAGGACGTGTCCAAGAACCCGAACGTGAACCCCCGGGGGGGAGCCCCTGCTCGGAAGTCCTGCAGAGAGCCCAGGGGGGCGCAGCGTGAGCCGCCCGTGCACCTGCCTCTCCATGCTGCCGCTCCTGTTTCTGGCTCCATCCCGGCCGCCCCTGGAAATCAGACCCCGAGGAGCTGGGGCTAACAACGGGGACACAGCAAAGTGGGCTTGGAAGCCATGCCCTCAGGGCTGGTCCCGCCTCTTGTACCCGCGTCATGACGGGCAAGCCACGAAAAGTCGTTTTATCTTAGGTTTCCTTATTTATAAAAGGCAACGAATCCTGGTACGCAGAGGCCCACCTGCAAGGAGGCCGTGGACCAGCTGAGACAACACAACTAAGAAATTGCCATTGGTAATGAAGGGAGTCACTAGGGGACCTTTCCTCCTCTCACCCGAATTTACCTTTAATTACCAGGAATCAAACAGGGATGTGCAGGGAGGGAGAGAAGGAAAAGAACGGAGGGAGAGGAGTGCCGTTCCAGGGCACTTTAAATAGTTCCAACTACCGTACAGTTTCTATTACCATAAAAATGACATAGCAACAGAAAAGGCTAGAAGAAATTATATTAGGCGATAAAGGCTTTCCCTAAGTGACGAAATTGTAATTTTTACTTTCTGTTTTTATAATAACAAACACATTCTAAGAGGGGCTCCTCCCCCTTCCCTAGTCCTCCCACAGCCAGGTGTACCCACAGTACTTAACATGCACAATATCAGGGGGAGCTTGGGCCAGGGCAGGAGGTGTCCCGGGTCCCCGATTTCATAGGCAGGTGGAGGAAAAGGAGCAACACAGATGAGAAGGGTAAAGGCTGGCAAAGCGATGGGAGCAAGGTGTCCCAGCCTGGCAGGGGGCACAGACACCGGGGCCCGCGGGTGGGTGGTACTATCGGCTCTGGGTGATCTCGAGCAGCCCGGGCAGGGAGTGAAAGGTGATGGGATAAAGGGCCACTGGCAATACCCGAATGGGTTCAGGACAGCAGCCAAAGAGGCTGGGGCCCAAGGGCCAACCTTAGTTTAGAAGCAGAGTGACAGTGGTAGGGAAACAGAGACAAAGCTCAGTTCTCTGGAGCGCCACCGCAGAAACCCTTTCACTTAAATCTCCGCGGTATCAGGGCTCCTTCCCGGGGCAGGGGGCCGAGAGCTGGCCTGCGATGTAACTTCAGGCCCCACTAGGCCGGAGGCACAGGTGATGTTCTTCCTGCTACTCACCTGAACAACTCAGAAGATGAGCGGGCTGAGCCGGCAGGCAGGGAACACCCATGACAGAGCAGTTCCTGTCGTTCCAGCCAATCGGCTAGGGATGCTGGGGGCACTCCCCTGGACTCACTGTGCCGTGGCTGGACTGTCCCTTGTGGCTCTCACTATGATTGCAAGACGTACGTCAGCAGCAACCATCAGGGAACCTTGAAACGTTTATTACTCACAGGTCCTGGGGGGAACACGGCAGGCTGGGGCCGCGCAGTGAGGTCCCAGAGAGAGGGTAGACCTGGGGCTCCTCCTTTCCTGGGGTTGAGCAGGAGTCAGGACGCTGGAATGGAACAGCAAGATCACCCCAGCAGTCAGCGACCCAGGTCACCCCGGACTTTCTAAGAGAGTACCTTCACGCACGGGGTGGCCATGTTCCTTCTCCAGTCGTTAGGCTGGTAGCTGAGTCACACAACAGGCAGTGTGTTTATGGGAGACAGAGGTCTCTGGAGGCCTCAGCAGTCAAGAGAGCTTCAGGTCGGCCCCTCCACTACTCAGGAGATCTCTCCAGCTCGGGTGGTGCCCATGTGACAGACGGGAGGGCACAGAGGTGGGGTCCCAGAGCTCTCCTGCCCAGCGGTTCCCCCATGCAGCACAGTGACTCAGCAGGAAGCTCTAAATGACCCCTTTGAGCTGGTTCCGTTGTAAGAGATGCGCGGAGGGGGCAGATGAGAGGGAACTGTGGGCCCCCTGACAGTTTGAAAGAAGAAAAGCTCCTCAGGTATAAAAATGCAAAGAATTTATCAACGGTCAAGAGTGGAGAATGGTCCTGAAATAAACGTTCTTTTTAAAGAACTATCAGAGAAGAAATACATGCTCATTCGAAAAATTAAAAAATACATAGAAAAGTATAAAAAATTACTTCACCAAAAAATAATGTTTTGTGTATTTCTTTCTACTTCTTTTCTACTAGAAATAAAAGAAAAATCAAAACATTATTGACAACACTTATGTTTCTGCTAAATTTGCATGAATTATACATATCAATATATTACATGATACAAGTTTTCTTCTATCTTGAAGTCTTTGTAAATCAATTTTTATTGGTGGAAAAAAATATCATTGAATGAATATATCAAAATTTATTTAAGCATTTCCATACTGCTGGATGGTAAGTGTGCTTGTAATGTTTTTTTTTTTTTTTGCAACTATAAGTAATGAGAAAAAAATCCAAATATTCAAATCTGCGTTTATAGTTCTAAGAATTTCTGTAATAAATTCCTCGAAGTGTTATTTCTAGGTCTCTTACACATTTCCTACAATTTCCCTGGGTAGCTCAATGACTGTATTATCTCACTCTCCTGCCAAACTCAGTTTCTTAAACAAAACAAAACTTTGCTAAATTAATAGCCAAAAATAGTACTGGCAAAGCCTTCTCCTATAATGGGTAATAGAATAAAAATGGAAAAGATTTTGGCAGGCTGGTGCAGTAGCTCAGATGTTACAGAAGAAAATTCTTGGGGTAATGGTCTGGCATTTAAGTCACCAGACACAATGGCTGAAATACAAGATTGAGGTGACGTAACTTAGCCAAGAAGAGTACTGTGAATCAAAAATAAAAAAAGCTCATCAACTTAGGTTGTAATAATAGGAGTATGGAGTTCAGCCCTGACTGGTGTGGCTCAGTGTGTTGGGGGTTGTCCTGCAAACCGAAAGGTCATTGGGTTCGATTCCCTATCTGGCCACATGCCTGGGTTTCGGGTCAGGTTCCTGGTTGGGAGTGTGCGAGAGGCAATTAATCGATGTTTCTTGTCCACATCAACGTTTTTCTCCCTCCCTTCCCCACCCCTAAAAATAAATACATAAAAAAAATTTTTTAAATAAAAAAAAGAAATACGGAGTTCAGAATTGGAGGGTACCAGTTATCTGCTCTTGGCCCTACTCTGTAAAGGGAACATTAACAAATGGCCCATGTTCACAGGACAGATGAGAATAACGAAACTAGAGCCTGTGTTTTCTTGCTTCTCTGTGTTGGGACTCTGTAGCCACGTCTACATTTTGTGACACAGTCCCCTTCCCAGGGCTGAGTGATCCAGGGGTGGACAGCTGTTCCCAAGAGGACCTTCAGGATCCCTACAGAAGGATGACATTTAGAACCGAGAGATGGAGACGAAAGCCACCGATCAGAGTCTTGTGACTGGCACGGCTGCAGTTTGAGGCTCCTGTCCTGAATACCCAGCAGCTGCTTTCTCAAGTCCTAGGTATTTCATTCTTCTGTTGATGTCCGCGAGAAATGTCAGGTAAAGCAACCAGTGCCTATTTCCATAACTCTGGTCAGGACAGCCCACCTAATTCATTCTCTTCCTCCAGATTAAAACCACCTAGGGCTCTTGGACGGCAATTCCTAGGACTTTGATGCCCCCTGGTGGATGAGGACCAAAACTGCACATACTCTCGGAAATCATTCCTTCAAGCTTCAGGAAGATAGCAAGCAGTTGATTAAATAGCTCTAACCATTCTGTCATTCTTGACTAAATTAACCACAGTAAACGGCGTTTTTATACTTCAAGAAATAAGCCAAATGTTTTGAGGAATTTTGGCGTAGTTTGCTTTGCCAGCTTCCTGCTTTGATTTTCTTTAGTGTCAGGAGAGTTGATAAAGTTCTTTGCTTAATTGCCCCACTTCCCTCACTAAATGTATCTACCTCATCCTCCGACGTATCTTCCAATCAGGTTAATTTGTTCCCAGCAGCAGATCCGAATTGTATCTGATGAAGGGGCAGCCTACACCAGCTCCAGGGTCTATTTGTGCTCCTGGGAAAGGGGACAGCGCCACCTATTGGACAAGAACACTCCGGCTCGTCTATTCTACTTACCCCTGCCCTTTGGGGCTATTAACTTAGCGAGTCGTTAGGAAGAGACATCACAGAACCCAAATGATATCACCTGAATTCCCACTGATATTCTATTAAGAGTGTGGAGAATTAAATATTCTACCTTCAGCTGAGTGGGGCTTCTGAGGATTGTTTCTAAAGGGACAGGAGGCTTTTAATAAAACAAATTTCTTTGGCGATACGTCATTCTCCTGGTTTACAAAGGCTGTGCCCTCCTCTTAGTCCATGTTTGGGACATTTTGAGAGGACTCAGAGTTTTTCTGAATAGGGCATTATATTTTTTAAAAAACTACAGCCTCATTCAGAGCACCTTGAAGAAATACCAAATGGACCCAATGTCGGTGGCTCACTTCCCCACGTGTTTCCCACAACTCCAGGAAGAAGGGTTGGTTCTGCGGGGAACCTGGCTTGACTAAAGAGCTGTTCCCTGTGCTCAGCCAACAAATGAGGGGGGAGTACAAACAGGTCTCTTGTCTTCAGCAGCTGTCTGTTAGCAGGCTGATCGATGACCCACCATCTTCTGCTACAGCCCAGGAACAGGTAACTCACTGAGTGGGCCACTCCATCACTCAGAAAAAGAGCTCAAATGTATCTGACACAGCATAAACTGTAACCGTTCGGAGGGTGAAGTTCTTGTGCGGGGGTGTGAGTGTATGCGTGTGTGTATAGATTTGGGAGAGTCACTGAAGTGTTCCTAAGCCTGGTTCACAGTACGAACTCATTAAATATTTGTAGAGTGAATACAGGGGCAGAGGTGGGGGTTGCTGGGTGCGGGGAGAGGCAGGGATCACTCACTCTCAGACCATGACACGTCTTAGGGAACAGCTAGCTCAGGGCGCTTCGGGTGCTCTGTGAAGCCAGGGTTCTGCAGAGGAACTGTCAGGGCTGTTCAAATATTTTGTTCCAATTTCATTTTAAATATATATTTAAACTTGTGATTAAAAATGCTGTTAAAATGCACAGCAAAATTGTTGACATGCTCAAATGCATTAACTTATGCTGCCGGATTAGCTAGCTTTGGGTTTGTTTTGTTTCATGGTGACCTCAAATGTAATGCTGTTCTGCTCTAGTTAAGGAGCACCCTGCATTGGTAAAGCAATTATTGAAAACAAACAAACAAAAGACAAGACAAAAAGGAAAAAAACAAACAAGTAAAAGACTGTAAAGACTGTCAGTACTGGCAAACATTTCCTAGTATCCATGAGAAACTTTGTGCTCTAGTGTGACCAAAATAAGCACACAGTCAGCCTGGTTTCACTACTCTGTAATAATCCAATAGGCGTTTGAAGTTGTTTACATGCATGCACTTACATGTATGCTTACATGTATGTTTACATGTTGCTTACATATATGCATTTACATTCATGATTACATGTTTGCATGCATGCATTATCCAATAGGTATTTGAAGTCATTCACATACATGCATTTACATGTTGTTTACATGTTGTTTGCATGCATGCATTATCCAATAGGCATTTGAAGTTATTTATATGTATGCATTTATACTGTAGATTTACATCTTTTAAAAAAATATTAGAGTTCTAGGGGAAATTGGTTGTTGCTGGCAAATAAATAGAAAGCCCCAGGGTCGACCCCCTGACTTTGCAGAAGGGGAAACTGAGTTGCAGGTGGTGATGAACCCCCTTGATCCCGCACAACGTTAGCAGCAAAGCCCAGAACTTGACCTTGTTTTGCTTTCTTCATGCAAATCCTGATTTTGTTGTTGTTGTTAAATGTAGTTTAATTTTGTATGGGTCCTCTTGCTGACAAATGCATTCAGTTATCTAATGTGAATTTCCTTTATTTTGCGGGAAGGAAAAATATTACCAAACAACCTTAGGTGGCTTTTTTTTGAAATCGACTATGGAGGCTCAAAGGACAATGGCCCTGAACACAAAGCCACTGACTAATGGCAAAGAAGTTCACAGTTGCAGCGAAATCAGAGTCTATTCTCTGGCCTCTGAGCCCCTGCAGAGAGCAAGTGGCCAGCTGGTGGCTCCGAACTCCGTTTGTGCTCTCTGAGTTGAATTCTAAAGATTTGTTTCTTGTGGATGCTCTCTGGCAGGTCATTTGAAGACCGCTGCAGGAACACATGCCAGACCCTCCCCTGCCCCAAACTTCCCCCACTCTTCCCCCACAGTCTACCAAGGCCCAGGCGCCTGCTCTTTCCTTTCTAGGCCAGGATCACAGATGTGCAGACCGAGGCGAGAGAGGAGGGGTGATCCCCCAGCTCACAGGCCCAGACGTGGGTGAGACAGGCTGCCCTGCAGAAGTCTGGGTTCTCCAGGAGCCTCTCCCTCCTTGAAGGGGGCCCCCATGGATGCCCGAGTGTGGCTTCAGATGTGGGGCAAATTGACATCAGCCCATGGGAGTCCTATTAGGTCCCAAATGGGCTACAGTAGTTTCCATAGGAACAGAACCCTTGTTTCTAATGGAGGTGGCAGCCAGGTGGACTTCCCCTTGTGTTCTGCCCTGTTCATTATATAAATTGTCATTACCCCAGGCCAGCCACCTCCCCTCCCTTTCCTCCTTACCCTCCCAAACCATTGAAACCCCTTTGCTTTGACCCCCTCGTCCTGTGCGGGGTCTTGGTCTCCTTCACCTTGTGTGCCCACTCCCCTCCGGGCTTGGTCCTTCCAGAGCAGGGAGGAAGACTAGGGGAGGCATGAGAATGGACAAGGAGAAGTACGACTACCAGATTTTTTGGTAGCTGACATGACGATATAATGGCAAACTCTAATCGATGCTAATGCTAATGCAAACAAAGAATTCAACAGTGGGGCTGCATGTAAAAACGACAGATGCAAAACCAACCCAAGCTAGTTCCGAGAAAAGTTCCAGACAAACCGAAGTTGAGGGCACTCTGCAAAACGCCCCACGAGTCCTCCCCAAAACGGCCATGGGCGTGAAAAACAGAGAAAGACTGAGAAACTCTAACAGGTTGGGGGGACGAAGGATGCACAACTACTAAATGTAACATAGTGTCCTGGGTGGGATCCCAGAACAGAAACGGGACATTAGTGGAAAAACTAGGGGTATCTGAATACAGTCTGGATTTTGACAGCAAAGCAGAACTATTGGTTTCCCAGTTTAGGCAAAGGGAGCGTGGTACCGTCAGCGTCCACCCAGCAGGGAAGCCGGGTGAGGGGGTACGTTGTAACTCTGTGCTTTGGTTGTAACTTTTCTGTAAATCTAAACTTATTCTAAAATAAAAACGTTTTTGAAAGAATACCTAGCCATACAAACAAATAATAACCAGTTAGCCGAGAACTCCATGAACAATAGCTATAAAAATATTAAATAC